>ML677333.1:11877427-12155820 GCA_007922305.1 Dermatemys mawii | reverse complement strand
AAGCAAAAAATCAATTCTGACATTCCACAGTGGAGAGAGGCAGGGTGCAATAGGCCTGGGAGGCCCTCAGACAGCACCCTCACCAAAAGGTATAGGTGCTTGTCCACCACCTCTCTCAATGTCACAGTGTTCTGAAACGCATGGCCCTTGCCCACTGAGTGCTACCTAGATGATGGCGAGTCCCTCCATCATAACAAGGGCCAAGTACATGTCCATAGTCCTTCATTCACATAATCACAGTAACATCACTTTATCATTCCTGCCCCAATAACATAGAAACTGGGGCTCCCTCATCAGCCGAAGTGGCCATGTGGGCTGCTGTGGGCTCAGGCTAGGTGCAGTGGGTGTGTCTATGCAAATTGATCAGCCCCAGAATTATTTTCTATGACTCACTGCAATTCCCATAGTTCGCCACCAGATGTCAGAATATATCTCATTCCTGACACTGCTTACATATGCATTTTATAAATAAAATAAATTAATTAAATAAAATTAGCATTTTAATTAGCTAAATGTAAATGTATGCATTTCGGAACAATGAATGGAGGCCAGTCTTATACAACAGGGGAATCTATCTTGCAATAATCAGTTGAATAGTGCAAAACTGTAGCCAAAAAGGCTAATGCGATCCTGGGATGCATAAATAGGGAAATCTCAGTTGGGAGCAGAGTTTATTTTATTTCTGTATTTAGGACTGGTGTGACTGCTGCTGTAATACTGTGCCAGTTCTGGTGTCCGCAACTCAAGAAGGATGTTGATAAATTGGAAGGGTTTCAGGGAAGAGCCACAAGAATGACTAAGGATTAGAAAACATGCCTTACAGTACTAGACTCAAGGCACTCAATATGTTTAGTTTAACAAAGAGAAGGGTGACTTGATTACAGTGTATAAGTGTCTATATGGGGAGCAAATATTTAATAATGGGCTCTTTAGTCTGGAAGAGAAAAGTATAGCATGGTTCAGGTTGAAAGCTGAAATTACACAGATTCAGACTGGAAATAAGGTGTAATGTTTTACATGGTGAGAATAGTTAACCCTCGGAACAATTTACCAAAGGTTGTGGTGGATTATCTATCAGTGACAATTTTAAAATCAAGATGGTATATTTTTCTGAAAGATCAACTCTAGGAATGATTTTGGGAAGTTCTGTGCCCTATTATACAGGATGTCAAACTAGATGATCATAATGGCCTTTTCTGGCCATAGGATCTAAGAACTGACATTCAGCCACAGAGCCCTCTGGGAAGCCTGGGGAGGGATTTTTCCTCAGACAGGGAGCTCACTCTGAGGAGCCCTGTTCATATAGTTTGGCTGGTGCTGCTTGCTCACAAACATAATTGGCTGCTCTGTAGGCTGGGGTGGATGTGGGTTGGCTGTGATTATACCTCCTGTTTGCTTTGGTGTGCCATGTGTCCCAGGGAGTTTGAAAAGAGCAGTCCCTGTAGTCCTTCAAGCAGAGAGACTGCAATAGTGATACGCTCACAGAATCAGGGAGTCTCCTTGGATGTCTCCAACCCTGGTTTATCCACAAAAGGGCTTGTTGCGATGTAGCCCAAAGAGTTTAACAAGCTCTAATAAATTGTATGAGGTGTCTTACTGTGTGTGTTTGAGTGACTGGTGCAAATTAATGCTCAGTGGATCTCATTTGAAACATTTTTCTAAACTCTAGGCCCAAAATCACATTCTAGCAAAATACAAGGCTCCCGTTGCTCAGTGTTATTTTGGGTCCTATTATACAAGCAAATTAGAATATTTTATTCATGCCGTGTGCTTGTTCCAATGGGCAGGGGATAGTAATTAAATGGCCAACCTACTGTACAACTCATCATAACTGACAGTCTCAGTACAAAGACCAGGAATTGAAGGAATATGCAGATTAATCTGCCCATTTATTAAAGGTGTTCCCTCCAACTTAGACATGAGAGCGAAGGCGGATGAGGTAATATCTTTTGCTGGACTAACTTCTGTTGGTGAAAGAGACAAACTTGAGCTACACAGAGCTCGTCTTTCACCAACAGAAGTAAGTACAAAAAAAGACAGTCTCAGGATATCAGAGATACCAACATGGCTACCACAATGCTGCAAACATTCAAAATACTGTACTGTATACTCAAGTGGTAATCATTGAGAGAATGTGGATCATAGGAATTTCTGGACTAGATCAGACTGATGGCTGATCCACTTAAATATTGTGTTCCTGATAGTGGCCAACACCTGAGGCTTCAAAGGAAGGTGCAAGAAACCCTGCTGTAGGTAGTTGTGGGATAAATTCCTCCCAGGGAATGTTTCTTTTTAGCATCCATTAGATATGGAAAGGAGAGTGGCAACTAGCATTTGAATTTTGTGCTTGCCAGCGTGGTCTGATGTAACTTTTCTTGCCCCACCAGCTTCTCTAATCTAGGCTTTCAAAGAATTGGCAAATTATTTCCTGGAGCTGAGGTTTGTGCAAATTCTTTCCCTACAGCTGATTCAGCATTATTCCACAGAACTGGCAATTTGTCCATTGATCTTTCATGCTACCCTTAATATTTTTTCCAGTAGTAAATACACCGTACAGCCCCTTCAGCTTACTCCCGCCAGACATCCTGTCTTCATAAAGCCATGTGATGAGAAACTGTGAGTGAGAAGGAACAGGATATGGGGATCATAATATTTTAAGAACAGTTTGCGGGAAACCACACAGAAA
Organism: Dermatemys mawii; assembly: GCA_007922305.1. NCBI lineage: Eukaryota > Metazoa > Chordata > Testudines > Dermatemydidae > Dermatemys > Dermatemys mawii. The sequence continues at coordinate 12,153,134 of ML677333.1, read as the reverse complement.
TACCCCATTTGCTCCTGCGAATGGGTGACTCATTGTGTATTTGTTTTTCATGGCCACATTTCATATAGTATCACTGCACTCACTCGTCTCACTTCACTCACCGTGGGCCTGATGAGCACATTCTCGGTTGCCATGAAGATGAAGCTTACCGGGCAAATGGCAGAATGCTCCTGAGCTCAATAAAGCAGTGGTGTGTGGACACCTTTCTAAAATGCCAGTTTTCAGGTCATTAAGCAGACAAATATTTCTCCACAAAAAGTGATATCTTACCTCATTTGTGTGAAAGGCGCTTTTGAGATTTATTCTCTTAGAAATGAGATGACGGGGCTACGTAATGGAGAATGAGAAAGTATTAGACAGATTCACTCAAAAATGTATGATTAGCCAGCGAGACAGATGACTCATAGTTAGGAAAACAAAGATTATGTGTCAGTGAAGTCAGAACTGATAAACTTTAATTCCCCATTTGCACAGCTCATATACATTAGAATTACACTGCATGCTTAGAATCAATCTGCATATGCTGTTTCTACTCAGACTCACAACTAGTAAACACATTAGAAATGCATTTTAATGCTCTCTATCCTCATGAAGCTGCATATACCATGTTCCATTTATTCACTTTGTAAAGCAAGTGTATGGTATATGTGTTAATAAATTCTTGCTTGTTCTCGCTCAAAATGATATTAGACATCACATGGCATTAGAAGCTGCATTACTAGAGCATGCATGTTTGGGAGGTTGGATGGGTTAGGAGATTAGTATAAAGGCTACACAGGTATTCATTTTTAAGTGAAGGACTCAAATCCATTCCCTCACAGTCCTGTGTGTAATTACATTAGACTCAGTTACAGTATAATGTTCAGGCCACATCCTTTAGGTGGACCCCTGCATGAGGATCTGCCTGTGGTTCTGGCTACAGAATCTGGCTCTTCATTTGTACAATATCACAAAATCCATGAACACCCTGTTGGTCTCAGGGTCAATCAGCGAATAAGGATATAGTTTGATGGTGTAAATGCCTCTGCTTTGTTTTTTTATTTGTTCTCCATTTTGCCAGGCATCCTGGAGATGCTGGGTACAGGAGGTATGTTTACTCCCAGTGCCTGCAGTTCTGTTTGGTTCTTTTTAAAAATCTGTTATTTTTCCTTTCTCACTTTCAGGCTCTCAGGTCAAATCCAAGCCCCGCTTATCTCAGGAGAGCCCACCCAGGCTGTGTAGGCCTGAGGCTGCAGAAGCTGAGTAAACTGCTTAGTCCCATTGTGATGCTGTATATAGGAAAGGTGACCACTTATAATCACCATTGTTACCACTACTACACAATTACCACCTACAAAGTATGTCATGTAAAGTATCCATTGAAAAGTTATGATTTGCTAAGTCTGATTAATCTTGTTTACATGCATGTATCATCTTTGTATCTGAAATTATGAATATTGGCTATGTACTCATATTTTAAACATGTGCTGTAGTCCTGGGTGAAACCACCCAGACAGATTTACATCAGCACTAGACAGCAGTGTATGGATGGCCCACTAAGTACAGTCAGCTCTCACAATGGATCATTGGAGAATCTCATCCTCCCAGTAGCCTTTCCTGCAGGTGCTTCAGACAGTAAGGAGACAGTGGCTACCCCTTGTGATTCAGCAAAGCATGTAAGGGCATGCAATACGCTCATGTGACCCTGGACTCCATCTTGGCCCAGTAACTTTCCATATACTGGGGCTGTGGGCTTTGTTTGGGACACTAAGTTTCCATGAACATAACAAAGGATATAGAAGACCCCCTGAGACAACTTCATTTGCCTCTTTCCTGTTCTAATTCTCTGGCTTGTGACTTTACAACTAAAAGAAGCATCTTGAACTATGGACTGAATACCTTCCAGTGTTTTGGAAGTTACCAGAGAGCCTTTTGCAAGCCAACAATCTAATCCATCGCTGCTACAAACCTGATGTAAAAACATTGCAATCATTTGTATGTATATGATCTAATAACAGTTTGTAACTCTGATTTTCTTTTATTAATAAATCTTCTGCTGACTAAGGATTGGCTGACAGTGAGATATTTGGGTCACATCTGAAATACATATTGACTTGGAGTAAGTGTCTGATCCCTTGGGATTAGTAAGAACCTGACATATGGTGAATTAGGTTTTCAATAACCCTTCAGTATATCAGACCTGTTTGTCTGGATTGGAGCCGAGGTCTGGAAATTTACAGGGCACTGTGTTTGACCTCTGGTTAACCACTGTGGTACTGCAGAAGTACTTTTGTTACTGGCTTGGTGAATCTAATTATAGAACAAACCACCAGCTTTTGGGGATTGTCTGCCCTAATGCTTGCAGTCTGGCCTGAGTGTGGCATTCTCAGTGTGGTCCACCCCAGACACTGAGTCACGCTGACTATAATAGGGTGCTGGTCCTTAGGTGTATGCATGTCTCCTAACAGCATTTCAAAGCTCTAGCTCAGGGTGGCCAAACTGTGGCTCCGGAGCCACATGTGGCTCTTCAGAAGTTAATATGCGGCTCCTTGCATAGGCGCCGACTCCGGGGCTGGAGCTACAGGTCCCAACTTTCCGAGGTGCTACAGGGAGCTCACTGTTCAATCTCCGGCTCTGCCGCATGCCCCAGCTCCACTCCACTTCTTCCCCCAAGGGCCCCACCCCTTCTCCTGAGTCTGATGTGCCCTTACTCTTCTTCCCCCTCCTGTGCCTCCTGCACACCACAAAACAGCTGATTGCGGCAGATGGGAGGCACAGGGATGGAGGGTTAGGTACTGATTGGCGGTGCTGCTGGTGCGTGCGAGGCACTGGGAGCCGGGTGGACTAGGGAGCTGAAAGGGACTGCTGACATATTACTGTGGCTCTTCAACAATGCACATTGGTAAATTCTGGCTCCTTCTCAGGCTCAGGTTGGCCACTGATGGCAGTGTGAGGTTGCTCTGGATCAAATGATAGAAGCCTGGAGGCCACACTTCCTATAAGATGACTGCCAGCTCTCATTGTCAGAAGTTTGTAACATCTGATGGTAGTTCAGTGACCTGTGTTAAAGGATTTGGTGGTCTTGGTTCACAGTATAGTAAACTGCTACCCACATTGGAAAAAATCACAATCTGCTCTATGTGGCCCTCTTGCCATCTTTGGATGTCAATCAGGCACTTTTCAAAAGCACCAAGGTCACTGAAATACAAGGAATGTTTTAGTATAATGTATATAATTATATACCACACACATAACCAGTATAGAAGGTATAGTTACATAAGTATATATAATTAGAAGGGATAAATCAAGAACATAGAATAGGTGACATTTTTTATAATCAGTTTGCAAGATCACAATTTAGATTTCTTCCAGACTACAGTCACAGAGTGGAAGAGAAGAGCACAAATATGTATGTCAACCATCTTTAAAAGAAATATTCTAGGTATTAGGCTGTGTGGACTGTGATGTCATGTAAGGTGACCACCACCTAAATGCAATTAATGTGTCATTTGTTCTGGCACTAAAGGATCAGAGAGAACTCTGGCAGATTAGGCTTTTTCCACAAATTAAAAACACTTTTTAAAAGCAAGTTTAAATGTCAGGAATAAATTGAAATGCAGGGAAGCAGAGTTCATTTTTTAACTTGCACTTGCTCCCAGGCATGTCAGGGACTGGAGGGAAAATCGACTACACTAGCCATACTCTCTTTACTTTAAAACACTAAACATTCCCTGTTCAATCTGTATTATAATGCAACAAACCTGATTCTGAAAGCTGTTTGAGTGCCCTACACTTCCATTTTCTTAAGCACAGCACCTTGCAAAATTAAGATCATGCAAGTACTAAGTATTCTAAAATTTTTAATTTTCCATTTTTAACACTATGCAGTTTAATTGATCCCTCACTGAGTGGATCACTGCATCATTTGCAAGTGAACTGATTCTCTACTGGAATTTGTTCTCATAATTCTGTCATTTACATTCTTTCCTCAGAAAAAACTGCAGACGTCTTCCTGAATTAATTTCATCGTCACCTTTGAACACGATAAACTAAACTATCCCAGAGGTAGAAAAGTCAAGGAATTAATTTATTTCATAAACTACCTGATGTTCTAAAATCCACTGTACAGTAATAAAATCATCTCCATGGAGGTGATTAGCACACACATTATTTTTAAAATACCAGGTGATAATATGTCAGGTTAGACATATACTGAATTAAAGGCCATATTTTTTATTAATTTATTTATGTATAGTCAGATTCTTATTTCTTCATGTGGATTTTGCATATTATAGTTGCATGATCTGAGTTCACTAGTGCATATGTGTGAATTTAGTGGGCACAGAAAATAAGCTTTTCAAATTGAATTTGCTTAACATTTTGAATGATTAAGAAATGATGATTACAAAATCTCACTGGCAAAATGTCTTCTATTCCTTTTAATGCCACAAAGAAAAATTTACACGACTAGAAGCTATTTATTGCATATAGAGTATTTCCCTCCAAAAGACAGCAGAGTATGGGATTTAAACAGTAATACTGAGAATAATGTCACATATAGTATACAATGATGTGAGCATAACAGAATAGCATCAGGAATGGTTAGGGAAGGTTTCATTTAAACATGATAGGGAAGAATGCAGTGGAATAAAGGTACAAGATGTATGATGAAGAACTTCCACTTCAGACAAGTTTGGTACCACTCCCATCCCCTTTATGGAGTGGTACATCTGGAGTCCCCAAAACATGATGTAGGGGGATGTGGGACAGGGACACTGGAGAGATGTCCTCAATCTGTATTCTGACCAGGACATCTTCTGCTGCCAAATGGTAGAAGGAAAAACAAGAGAAAAGGAAACTGTTTTTGCAATTCCAAAGCAAAGCACAAAACCCACGACACATTACTGAACATACAGATGAAATAACGTAATCCAGCTCTTTTCCTTCTTGAGAACTGAAGCCCAAAGGGGTTCTCATCATATTTCTCCCCACACCACCAGCCCCATCAGTCTGGCAGCGGCTTTGGTAGGAAGCTGGTCATCCCCTATCATAATATATGCAAACATGAGGGCATAGCAGGACATAGTTCATGAGGGAACATCTTTGCAGGGTGGACATTCTTGTAGGATTTTGGTCATATCTGAATGGGAGAAGAAGGTGCTTTGGAACTGATTAACAAACTGCAAAAGTAGGTTCAGATCTGGAAATTTGTCAGACATTCCTCAACTATTAGAAGGGCTACAGATTTGAAGCACCAGTTTTTTCTCACCTCTACAAGAACTACATTCCATATCTGCTGCTGTTTTGTTGCATGGCCTTGTATAAGTTGCTTAATCTCTGTTTCTATTTTCCAGTCTTAAAATGATTCTGATACAATATGTATACCTCACTGTAATGTTGTGAGGACTAGCTAAGTGGAAAAAGATCTGGGGGTCATAGTGGACCGCAAGCTAAATATGAGTCAACAGTGTAACACTGTTGCAAAAAACTGAACATTATTCTGGCATGTATTAGTAGGAGTGTTGTAAGCAAGACGTGAGAAGGAATTCTTCCAGTCTACTCTGCACTGAGTAGGCCTCAACTGGAATATTGTGTTCAGTTCTGGGCGCTACATTTCAGGAAAGATGTGAACAAATTGGAGAAAGTCCACAGAAGAGCAACAAAAATGATTAAAGTTCTAGAACACATGACCAATGAGGGAGGATTGAAAAAAATGGGTTTATTTAGTCTGGAAGAGAGAAGACTGAGAGGGGACATGATAACAGTTTTCAAGTACATAAAGGCTGCGACAAGGAGGAGGGAGAAAAATTATTCTTCTTTTCTCGTTGAGGATAGGACAAGAAGCAACGGACTTAAATTGCAGCAAGGGAGGTTTAGGATGGACATCAGAAAAAACTTCCTGTCAGGATGGTTAATCACTGGAATAAATTGCCTATGGAGGGTTATGGAATCTCCATCATTGGAGATTTTTAAGAGCAGGTTAGACAAACACCTGTCAGGGATGATCTAAATAATATTTAGACTTGCTATGAGTGCAGAGGACTGGACTACATGACTTCTCAAGGACCTTTCCAGTCCTATGATTCTGTGATGATTATCATTTGCACTGTATTTCAGAGGCAAATCACTAGCTATGATTTACTGTCATTTTCTTTTATAAAAGATCATACTGCATGCAACTTTATGAAATATTTAAGCATTTAAAAATATATAAACATGTTCATGCTGAATGTTTTTATTAGAAATATAGAATAAGATTGTTCCTGGCCATGTGTAGCTGTGTGTGTGTGTTGGTGCGGGGAAGAGCACAGGGAATGGGGGGAAAGAGGGAGAACAGAGACTTTCTCTCCCATCATGCATAATCCCCAAAAGGGCCAGGGATAATTGCAGCCCCTATGCTTGGAGGAATGGATGGATTACTCTGCCACTGTGTGGTTTTGAGAGGCCTAAACTTCATGATTTTTGCCCCACCACTAACCTTTTGAACTGGCTCGTGGAACTGGTTGTCCACAGAGGAGAGCACTCTGATCCATACCAAAGATGGTGCATGCACATGGAGTTGAAGAAGGCACATTCTCTGAGTTCTTCTTGGGACCAGGTCTGGCTCTAGGCACCAGCGAAGGAAGCACATGCTTGGGGCGGCACATTTCAAGAGACGGCATTCCAGTCATTTTTGGGGCGGCCCTTTTTTTTTTTTTTTGCTTGGGCAGTTGTGCTCTTGGTGCTTGGGGCGGCAAAAAAGCTAGAGCCGACCCTGCTTGGGACCACATGATTGTGCCACTGCACATGTTCAGGGCTGCAGCTAAATGCAAGAAGATATCCCCTAGAACAGAGCCAATTATATTTGTGTGACTAACTTCAGTAATGGATAAGCTCTTGTGTGGGGTGTAGATGCTTGACATTGAATGAGTCTCCAAGCCTTACCTCCCTTTCAGAGCCTTCACATTTGTACACAAATACACTTGTGGGATAATTTCAAACCCAAATATTTTCAATAGAGCAACCAGTGTCACTTATATATCTAAACACCTGCTTTGTGAGCATATTTAAGTATTTAGACATTTGAATTACATTAAATGAGAAATATTTTCACTTGCAATCTGCTGGTGCAAAAAGAGAAAGGCTGGATTTTATTAATCTGTTCCAGAAGGATATCCAGAAAAATTGCTAACTTTTAATGAAAAGCTAATGATTTCATCTATTACCTCTTGTAACTGAGAATTCTCAAATATAAAGCTACGTAGTTGTCAGTCTTAGCCCATAATTACATGGCATGTTGCTTTAATTGCTTTTAGAAGAGGAAAATTATTTCAATAAAGTTTGGCTAGTCCTGTCAATTTAACAGTATTTTTTTCTTCACATCAGTTCACTGCCTCACAAAATGGGTTATTAATCAGAAATCACTAGGATGGTGGAAGATTAAATGAAGATCTGTGGAAATATCTTTCATCCTGTTTTACCCTTTTATGGGACTGAAACTTGCTTTGTAACAGGAGGCTATTTAGTGGCCACTGTGACTTTAGAGTGTGAGCTCTGAGACCTATAAATTGTTTGATACATTCATTTGTGACACATGTACAGCACTAGAGTTATTAATCATCATATTTTATTATAAGAATAGTTTAGTGTTGACAATAACCATCACCTTTGGGCTTTAGGAATCTTTGTTTCCCAGGTTATAGAGCTATGATGCAGGGTTTTTGGTTTCTTTTCTCAACTTTTTTGACAAGTCTACATTAAAAAGTTACATCAGCCCAGTTATGTCACTTAGGGGTGTGAAAAATCCATACCACTGAGAACCATAGTTAACCTGCCCTAAGACCCAGCATAGATAGTGCTAGGTGCACATCAAACTAGCTGCCGCCACCTCTTGGGGAGGTGGATAAACTACAGCGACAGGAGATGTGCTGCTGTAGTATTTCTAGAGAAGACATAGCCAAAATCCCACAGATTTAGGCTGGCCCAGTGATTTCCATTAATAACTTATTTTGTGTAAAAGTATACCCCCAATTTGTATATATTATACACTCACAACCCTCATGGGGATGGGTTTCATAATATATATTTTTTTCCACCTGATGTCAATTGCAAGAATCCCACTGACAGCTTTAGAAGCTGGATGAAGCCCTCCTTTGATTATACAGGGGAGGATCAGAAAAATGTTAAACTGGTGTAATAATTCTATTTTACATATATTCTTGTATCACATTCCTCACTATTGTATCTGAAAGTCTTCCAGAGTGTATCGAGCAACCTAAAAGCCATCATGTTTGTTTCATTATCTCTCAGTTTCATCTAAGCATTTGTACAGCACTCATTGCTGTCTTATCTGAGTACCTAACAAAATTATCGGCACCAAAACATAAAAATCTGCACAGATCTAGTTTTCTACCTCCATCCCTGAATAAATTACCAACATTCCCTGCAGCTCTTACCAAACATCATGTAACCTTCTGATAAATGAAGCGGGCAACAGTGGAGGGACAGGGAATAATCAGACCATTGATTAACTGGAGAAGAGGTGATAACTAAGGATTTAAGTGTTTTGTACTCTCACATGCTGGAGAATATAAATCCGCTTTTCCTCATTGGTTTGACCCCCAGTACAAGTGTCAGTGAATCCTGTCCAGCACCCACTGGGAAGAGTCCTCCATTCTTTGGGGAGGAGAGCTCCATGCACATTTTGATTGCTCCAACAAAACTCTTAGGTGTACTTGTTTTTGCTATTGAAGGAATTCAAAATGAAGGAGGGTGTTGAAACCCTGACGTGAATAAACCAGTATAGGTCCCAAAAATTATATGAAAGTAAATTAGTGTTTGTTATTGGATATTTGTGCTGGGATATATTGATAATAAAAAGTAATGTGGACAATCTAATTCTTCTTCTTCTTCGGGGGAGGTATTGGGCCCTTGGAAAGGCTGTGTAGAAAAGCTTTGTGGCAGGGCAAGATTTGAAATATTTTTGATACTGGCTTCAAAATGAAAGTTAGCTGCATAAACATTTAATCTTTGACTGGATATGAAAATGGTCACCCTAAACATCATCCAAATATTTCTTCACATGTACACAACTCCCATTTAAGTCAATGGGAGCTACATGTCCATATGAGTGGCATATTTGGCTTTTCCTATGCGTGTAAGAGAAGTTAATAGAGGTGGTGGAACAAATAGTTGCTTAAAACTGGGAACTAACATTTGCTTCCTGTTCCAAAGTCAGAAATTTTTCTGTCGTCTCGTGAAATTGTCACTAAGTGAAGGCCAAATTATCTGCAAGTGCAACTCCATGGAAGTTAGTGGAGTTACTAACTCCACTAATAGAGAATTTGGCTCTGAAGGTTTAAAGAATTATTTTAATTAAGTCATAGCCTTGTGGTTTCATAAATGTAAGCTATGTTGTTTACTACTTCCTTTGAAGTTTTCACATCCTTTACTCATTCAATTAAAATGTGAGCCTGCATCATATGGTTTGTCCAATTCATTTATTCTGAGTGAAGAAAATCTTCAGCTTTAACAGAATCAGTGCAAAGTATCTGATATAAAGAGACTTGTTATTGTGTTTGAAATGTTCTCTTTTGCTATGAATACTTAAGCCATTAATTATCACGGCCATTAAGGCACAAGAATTTTATCAGATAGCTAGCTATACATTATTTTACGCTGGAACCAACCATTGCTTGTCAGTAGAAAGAATACAAATTATTTTGTGAATATTACACACACACACACACACACTCACTCATTTGGTATAAAATATTATAAAATTAGTACATATACGTACTATATAACTGATAAATAATAGGGTTAGAAAGTTACATGAATCATAAGTACTTTCTAATGAGACATCTAAAAAATAATAAACACATAAGTCTCCATAATATTTGTTATTCTATATAAAAATATTTTAATGGCACTTTTTCAAATGATTTATCATGCTACTACTGTTATTACTTCCTGGCTTTAACCACACAAGCAGCTCGACTGGACTTCGATTCTCAGCTTTTCTGAGGCCCAGACCATCTTTTTCTCATGCTTTACAGTACAGAGCACAACAGGGGTCTGGTCCATGACTTGGGCTCCTCGGCATTACCACAGTATAAATAATAAAAATCAATGTAGTATAGAGAATACAACCACATGAAATAAGACCCTTGCTCATGCTTGTTCCCATAAGCTATGACAGCTTACCAAGTGGTTAAAGCAGATTGGAGCAGGAAGGGGAGCTGAGTGCACCCGCTATGGACTAAGGGGAGGTTTAGGGGGAACATTGCTCTTCCAAGCCATGGGGAGGGTGGGGAAGGCTCCTTCTGCTTTTAGCTGTGGTCCCCCTTACTTTAAACCCTTGAGCTCAGCAGACCTTGACTCAGATTCTAGGGCTTTTCTCATGGCATTCCTTCTGCCAGCATATGTTTCCTATATATACCATGAACCCTCATCCTGCTCCTTCAAATTTCTCCTCAGGAGTCACATCTCTCAGCCCTTCCAACACTGACCTAAAACACTGAAATATTTAAAATACAAAGGAACTAACGACACACTGTGATCTGTTACTGATGTGTTCCTTTCCCTCCCTCCCTCCATCTTGGCTCATTGTCATCCCTTGCTGTGACACCTATGAATTAAGTTATGAGCTCTTTGAGGTTGATATTTAGATACCTAGATAATCATTTTGAGCCAAACTTGCAACTGGAATTTTAGAGGCTAAGTTGAAGCAACTCTGAAAATTTGGCCCTCAACGTTGTTTTAGAGTGAAATATATTGTTTGGAGAGAAAACTTGAGACATAACCGGGCTGCTGTCTACATAGCCAAAACATAGCTTGACAAAGTTACAAAAACATCTATTAGTTAAAATGACACGAGCCAAGAGCTACATTATTAATGACATAACCTGAGTTCAGAGAGTGGTTTGAATGTTCTCGGCTGGAATTCCCACCCTCACAAGCCAGATATGGTGATTATTATCTTTACATAAGCACCTACTGACTGCCTGCTCTCTGCCCGTGCATTTAATACATTCTATACAAGACCTGATGCAAAGCCCATTTGAAGTCAATGGGGAGACTTCCTACTGACTTCACTGGACTCTGCATCAAGCCTATAAGCTCCTCTCCACAAGAGGCCACACAGAACTTCTCAAACTCCAATAATATAGCTCCATTGAAATGCATACCTTTGGTAGCAGTACCTGACATGCCACACAAACAGTGGCCACAAGTACCATGGCTAAGGACCATGACCCAAACTAATAATCTTATGAAAGTTGCCACAGTATCTAAAGTTCGTCCCACATAAATGGAACCTAGGGGATTAATGTTTTGGCTAAAAGATCCCAGCCGTTCCCACAGTAAGTTCCATGGAATTCAAATAAAACTTTGGAAATATGATAGGGTGAGTTAATCCTGCTAGGAATCAGACTAGTTATTCCAGGGAGTTTAAGTATTTGAAACTTGATACTTACATCACTAAGCAGTTCCCATCATCCGCTCAGCTGATATTAGACAACTCAAGTTGTTTGCACCATATGTTGGCTTTGCATGATTACCACCCATTACTGGGCAAGGCAACTGTTAATGTAAGAACATAAATAAAAATCTGGCTCCTCATCACAGTCTGTAGGAAGTTGTCTATTGATAAAGGTAGATATGACCATCAGGAGCTCTTACTTATAAACAGTCATCAGCAAAAGTAAAACACACACAAGAAACCAGATGTGTGGTCAAGACTGAGATTTCATCCCTGTGAGAAGAAAATGTCTAACACAGCTGAATCAGAAATAAGGCATATCAGTGTGGGACAACTACTCAAGAAGGAAAAAAAATCAATAGGCAGAGGTTTAAAAATAATACACCATTTAACCGAATCTGAAATCATCATATTGCTTTATAGTTAGTGTATGTATCCACATATTCTTATAATTGTAACCTCCATCCTTTCTTCCCACTTTCCTCATTTCCTGTATTTTCTTAAATCTATTGTGACATTTTGTCTGTCAGTCTGAGTTTATACAGCACCTACCACATAGGGCCTTGAGTAGCTTGCAACAGAATTCACTCACCAGTGTGGTGTCTCCTGCTGGACGTGTCAGGGATTAGCTCTCTCAGCCAGCATGCTCTGTCCTGGTGGTACCTCTCTCACTGCCTTCTCTGCCTGAAGACCCATCTCAGCCCACAAACTGCAACATCCTTTTCATGACTCAGCCTTCCGGCATGCCGACATCCACACTTCCCCCTTCTGGGGAGGGGAAGTATCTCCCAGTTCTTTAGTCCAGCTACTTCTCCAAGGGTAGGGGGTGGGCATGTCCACCCACAACTCTGGGTCCCAGTTCAGGGACTATATAACATCTCCGACAGTGCTGCCTTATTCCCTAAGCCACTTCCCTGTGGCCCCAGCAACTTTTTCACCCTCTTCTCAGGGCCTCCAGCCAGTATGTCACAGCAGTCAGGCAGGAGCTTCTTCTTACTCCACTGGTCCCTGCTGGCAACTGTTCTGTCCAAGGTGCAACCTTTTCTGCAGCTCACTAGGAACAGAATCTTCACTCCTAGGCTCCAGCAGAAACTGACTGTGTCTGGCCCTGCAGCTGCTTTTATGTGAACCTGCTGGGCCCCCAAAGGCTGCTCCCTGTGCAGACTCCTTAGCTTGCTTTTAAACCTTTCCTTTTGGGTGTGTGATGAACATTCCCTCACAGAGCTATTGTAATAATAATTTCAGCATAAGACCATGTCTACAATAGGAGAGTTTTAATGCCACTGTACTGACAAACACTTCTACGTTGGACACAACTACTCCAGGATGGTAAAACCATGTCCCATGAGTGAAACAAGCTCTGCTGGTAAAAGCAAAGCTTTGCCAGAATAGCTGCATCTATACTAGGAACGTCTGCTGTCATCGTTTGTTCAGTCAGGGTTAACAACTCTTCACACCACTGCAGGGCAGAAGCCTGTAGTGTAGATGTCATCTGTAGTGTATGCCAGCTTCCACAGACTTCACTTAGAACTGAAGAAGATAAACACATTTGAAAAATAGGTCCATGGAGTCCCAGGTAGGGTACCTAAAATGACCATCTTGTGTTTAAGAATATAGCACTACAGAATTTGAGTGGAAATTCTCCTTGCCCTGTTTTGACAGACATGTTTTTATACTATAAAATGTGTGAACATAGAAATATTATTGTTGTTCTGTGTGTTCCTCTTTGAATGTATCTGTGAACCTGAACATCAAAGATTTGGTAATTTAAAAAGTTATATAGTTGTAAATCTTATATAGTTGTAAAGTTATATGGTTGTAAATGCAGAGAAATAGCTATGAGAAACTAATATTGTCAGTGTTGGCAGACACAGAAATTAACTGACTCTCTTTATTAATGCTCTGTAAAATGAATCATTCTCTATATGGGTGATTATCCCTTAAATATGCTGTAATGCTCTTCTGCCTTGGATGTATAAAAATATCAACCTCAGCATTTGGAAGCAGCATTAGAGTAAATATCAACCCTGTGCATATGCAGTAGAGAGAAGGAAACGCTGGGAAGGAAACAAGAGACATGGTTAAGATTCAAGTTCTCAGGGGATATTATAAACAATGAATCAACTGAAAATCACATGCGTGTGTATGCACATGCTTGCACGAGTGTGTAAAAAAGTTTGCTTCTGTAGTCCCAGAGTGCCTCATTTCACAGTCAGTGAATTGTATGAGACTATCTGTGTTATATAATTTACTCATGTATTTTGCATTGCTCGGTGATATCAGATAAATTCCTTGGTCAACTCCCATAAACACTGCTTAAATCATATCTGTATCAGACATCTTAAATGGCCATTAAGATTGTGCCTGTGGAAATATGGAAGTTTTATATTTGCTGGCATAGGGAAAAGGTCTTTATTTATTCTTCCTAGTTAGCTAGATGTATGAAACCTTACTTGCTGGAAGGTTTTCTTGGCTTTCCTTAACATCGTGGAACATGTTAAATATTTCTTTTTTAAAAAAGACAAAAAGGAATATGACTATGTGTTAAATGTTTGCTGGAACCAAAATTACAGAATTAGATGTTCATGTCTATCCAGGAAAGGTGGATGGAAACTTGGAAGTATTAAAGGCATTTTCAGCTGACGAGGTCCGCGTGACACATTAAGCACTGATGTACTATTCTTTCAAATATCAGCCCCCACCCCCAATGGTTCCCATTTAAGCCAATGGCAAAGCTCCTATTGATTTCAATGGGAACAGGGTCAGGCTATATGCTTTGATGGGGGAAGGGCAAAACTGCCCCTTCAGACTCAGGTATGTGGGAAAACACTTCAAGGATTAAGGGTCTGATGTTACTGCCACTGAAACTGAGAACTTTGCCATTGACCTTGATGAAAGTAGGAGCTGGGCTGGGAGATGAGTGGTTTTTCCATGAAGTTGTCTTCAATGGCCCCGCAGTGCTGCTGACACCACATTTTGTAAGCTATGTTGTATTTTTGTCATGGCTGCTATGAGAGTCAAGGATTCCATGATATTCAAAACAACATTTTGACATTTGGGGATTTCTCACTGTGTGTGGCAGATATAATGGTGAACAGGTGGAAAAAACATTAGGAGTCCTGAGAGTTACAAGAGGGAGAATATTGTAATGGTCTGACCACAGACACCTTCTTCTAAGATGAATCCTACTGAAGTAAATAAGACTGTCCAGGAAGCAGGGCCTCCATACTATAGTAGATCTCAATACAGAGTTTGGGCCTTGACCTCCAATGGAGGATATTAAGACCTGTTTTTTCATCCACAGAATTAAATGGCAAAACTCCCATTTAAGGTAATGGGAGCAAGATCGCACATTTAGAGAACACTTGGTCAAAAATTATACAGCTGTGACACTAGAAAAACAGTTACTTGAGAATTTGGATTCACCAAATAACTGTGAAGTGCTCTCATCACAAAAGAAATACAACATTATTGCTTTAGAATGTAGAATGCCAGGCTGGGATTTTAAGTGCAGAAGGGACCGCTATGACACCTTGGCTTAACAGTGAAATTCTTGCTGGTCTTAAACACAAAAAAGAAGCTCACAAGGAGTGGAAGATTGGACAAATGACCAGGGAGGAGTATAAAAATATTGCTTAAGCATGCAGGAGTGAAATCAGGAAGGCCAAATCACACTTGGAGTTGCAGCTAGCAGCAGATGTTAAGAGTAAAACGAAGGGTTTCTTCAGGTATGTTAGCAACAAGAAGAAAGTCAAGGAAAGTGTGGGCCCCTTACTGAATGAGGGAGGCAACCTAGTGACAGATGATGTGGAAAGAGCTAATATACTCAATGCTTTTTTTTGCCTCTCTCTTCACAAACAAGGTCAGCTCCAAGACTACTGCACTGGGAAGCACAGCATGAGGAGGAGGTGACCAGCTCTCTGTGGAGAAAGAAGTGGTTCAGGACTATTTAGAAAAGCTAGACGAGCACAAGTCCATGGGGCTGGATGCACTGCATCCAAGGGTATAAAGGAGTTGGCAGATGTGATTGCAGAGCCATTGGCTATTATCTCTGAAAACTCATGGCGACTGGGAGAGGTCCCAGATGACTGAAAAAAGGCTAATGTACTACCCATCTTTAAAAAAGGGAAAAAGGAGGATGCAAGGAACTACAGGCCAGTCAGTCTCACCTCAGTTCCTGGAAAAATCATGAAGCAGATCCTCAAGGGATCAATTCTGAAGTGCTTAAAGGAGAGGACAGTGATCATGAACAGTCAGCATGGATTTACCAAGGGTAAGTCATGCCTGACTAACCTAATTGCCTTCTATGATGAGATAACTGGCTCTGTGGATGAGGGGAAAGCAATGGACATGTTATTCCTTGACTTTAGCAAAGCTTTTGATACGGTCTCCCACAGTATTCTTGGCAGCAAGTTAAAGAACTATAGGCTAGATGAATGGACTAGAACAGGGGTCAGCAACCTTTTAGAAGTGGTGTGCTGAGCCTTCATTTATTGACTCTAATTTAAGGTTTTGCGTGCCATTAATACATTTTAATGTTTTTAGAAGGTCTCTTTCTATAAGTCTATAATATAGAACTAAACTATGGTTGTATGTAAAGTAAATAAGGTTTTTAAAATGGTTAAGAAGCTTCATTTAAAATTAAATTAAAATGCAGAGCCCCCCCAGACTGGTGGCCAGGACCTGGGCAGTGTGAGTGCCACTGAAAATCAGCTCCCATGCCGCCTTTGGCACCCGTGCTATAGGTTGCCTACCCCTGGACTAGAAGGTGGATAGAAAGCTGGCTAGATTGTCGGGCTCAATGGTTAGTAATCAATACCTCCACGTCTAGTTGGCAGCCGGTATCAAGCGGAGTGCCCCAAGGGTCGGTCCTGGGTCCAGTTTTGTTCAATATCTTCATTAATGATGTGGTGAGTGGACTGCATCCTCAGCAAGTTTGCAGATGACACTAAAGTGGGAGGAGTGGTAGATACTCTGGAGGGTTGGAATAGGCTACAGAGGGACCTAGACAAATTAGAGGATTGGGCCAAAAGAAATCTGATGAGGTTCAACCAGGACAAGTGCAGAGTTCTGCATTTAGGATGGAAGAATCCCATGCACTGCTACAGACTAGGGACCGAATGGCTAGGAAGTAGTTCTGCAGAAAAGGACCTAGGGGTTACAGTCGATGAGAAGCTGGATATGAGTCAACAGTGTTCCCTTGTTGCCAAGAAGGCTAATGGCATTTTGGGTGGTATAAGTAAGGGCATTGCCAGCAGATTAAGGGATGTGATCATTCCCCTTTATTCGGCATTGTTGAGGCCTCATCTGGAGTACTGTGTCCAGTTTTCGGCCCCACACTATAAGAAGGATGTGAAAAAATTGGAAAGAGTCCAGTGAAAAGCAACAAAAATGATGAGGGGGCTAGAGCACATGACTTATGAGGAGAGGTTGAGGGAACTGTGATGGTTTAGTCTGCAGAAGAGAAGAATGAGGGAGGTAGCTGATAGCTGTTTTCAGCTACCTGAAAGGTGAATCCAAAGGGTCCAAAGAGGATGGATCTAGACTGTTCTCAGTGGTACTAGATGACAGAACAAGGAGTAATGATCTCAAGTTGCAGAGTGGGAGGTTTAGGTTGGATATTAGGAAAACCTTTTTCACTAGGAGGGTGGTAAAGCACTGAAATGGGTTACCTAGGGAGGTGGTGGAATCTCCTTCCTTAGAGGTTTTTAAGGTTAGGCTTAACAAAGTCCTTGCTGAGATGACTTAGTTGGCGATTGGTCCTGCTTTGAGCAGGGGGTTGAACTGGATGACCTCTTGAGGTCCCTTCCAACCTTGATATTCTATGATTCATATGATCCTCTAATCTGGCTGCCTGGTACCACAGTCCCACAGAACCTAACAGTAATTTCTGCAGGTAATTCATTGCTTCAGTTTGAGCTACAGCATATCTTTTAGAAAGATATCCAGTCTTGATTATTTGTAATAATTATGGTTTACTCTGACTGGGCAACTGTTCACTGTTTACATGGCACGTGCACTTCTGTTATTTTCCCTAAAAATTAAAAACAAAGGCACAAAGTAATAACAGTGACTCTTGATTTTAACTATATTACCATAACTTTTGCCTTTTTACTATGATGAACCTATAAATTTACCTAGAAATTTCTATGACAAAAACGTGGTCCTGTTTATAATGCTATTCTGTAGTGTTAAAAACCCAGGTAAATGGGAACTCTGATGCAATTTCAAAGAATGTATTTAAAGTTAACTCTCCATGTATAAAACCAATTTAAACTCACAAGAATCTGAGAATATGCCAGAGTATTTATGCTAGCACTATTACAAAAGCTGAACAGCTGAAAAAATATGCATTTCATTTGGAAATGGTGAGAAAACTGATTACACACAAAAATGCATCACTTTTGTGTGTTTAGTCAAAATATATCTGAAACTGCTCCTCTGAGACATTTATATGAACATGTGTCTCATTTTCCTATTATGTTTCAACATCTGATATGAACATTAAGTTATATAACTATTATATGTGTCTACTATATATAACAAGTTACGTACATTCCAACCCTTCTGACTATTTGCAATCTTTCATATGTAATGAACTGAAATATTGGCTTTGAGCCCTGGGACCGGATTGATGTTTTGCTTAACCACTGAGCTGAGAACAACTTTTAGTAGGATAACTTGTGCTGCATCACATCAATAATAAAACTAATGACTTAGATGCAAGCATTTATGAATAAGAATTAAGTCTCTAAGAATGTTAGAAACTTAAATGAAACGTCTTAAACAGAAGGCAGCTGCAGGCACTGGATCTAAACTGCATTAAGATGACATAATATTCTTTTGGAAACAAGGTTTCCACTGACGTGTTCTATAAGACAATCCCTCAATGGAAATTAACAACAAAATTTACATACGGTGATGAATTATGACTCATACTGAAATACAAGCTTCAATGAGGTTTCGGCATCTGAAACAACATTTATAACTAAGACCGTGACACTGAATGTTCAGTTTCAAGAATATTTTCTTAACTTCTACTTATAGAAATGCAAAAAAAGGAGTAATATTTTCCAGTGATGGTGGTGGGAGTAAGACAGCATTTATTACTTTTGTTTAAGATGTTTTCATTATATTCACATGCTTGCACATATTGAATTGATAATACTGTTTGATTCTATACAGGTCCTTACACCAGCCTCATCACTGTCATATCTGAGATCCTTCCACCACTGTAGTAAGTGAAGCGACTCCCATGTGGTTTGTTCAATGTCATCCTCTCCCTGGGTGGGAAATTGTGCATGCAATCTATGTACGTTTTACATTGGTGGTGGCATGTTTGGGTTTTTTTATATATATATCCACACACATAATATATGAATACTGTGTTTCTGTTGGAGAAAGTAAGGTAAAAGAAACATGCCTTGCAAGTGGAGTGAAAGATGGTGAGATTTGCGGTGGATACATAGGCAAAGCTTTCTGATATTTTCAAGGAGCAGATTCACACCTTTTCACTTTCAGCTTGACATTATAGAGATACTGCACTCAAAATGAAGGACCTGGGAGCAGGTCACTAATATGCCCAGGATGTAGGATGTAAAAAGTGAGGAGCAAGTAATTAAAATCTTCAAAACTTATGTGAGTTCACTTCCTAAATCACTGATGAAATTATGTCAGATGTGTTGAATTTCAGCCATGTATCTTCCATAGTGGTTTTTCTAAATAATTGAATAGCTCATTGAAAACATGGGTTCTTTCTTCTGTTTATGCTGATGAAGTTGTTCTCCATTCCAAGGTACTGCAATCAGGGCATAGAAGAAGATATTTTCACATATCCATTATCTATATATACAAGCATTAATGACCCCAGGCAATGGGAGATAAGTATTACTGTCCAGTTTCTGGTTTGTAAAGCAAGCGAAGTCACTAGTACTGAAATACTGTGAAAGAAGCCATTGTCCTTTTGTTATATAGTCACATAATATGCTGCAGAAGAGAACTAAAAGTAGGTTTCTGCTGTTCTATATTTTTTAAAATTCTTACTGGAAATTGTCTGAAAACTGCATCTGGAATGAAAAAATGTCTTGAACAAATACCAAACGGATATTTTCAGTAGCAGAACAATGAAGTGCCAAATACAACTGTGCTTTATATTCAGATCACAATAAAATCATTTCAAATTTACATAAAAAATATTCTAGGAAGTGAATAATGGGGAAAACTCCTATTCTGTCCTGAATGTGAATCAGATTTGAAAAGATACAAAATATGAAGGACAGAAAGGCAATTTTTTCCTTATTGAACAACTGTTGTTTGTCCTGGCCAAAGTGATATCTGAGGTCTGAGTATCCTTACTTTTAACTATAGGACAGCTACACATAATTTCCTAAGGAATATATAAATAGATTAAAATCAGCTTCTAATTCCATTTAGAGTTGGATATTTCACAGACAGACAACAATGTTAATAGTAAGTATGCAGAGCATTCAATTACTCATGTGTACATCAATCCATGGACATCAGTCCATGCAGAAATCAACCACAGGAAAAGTGTAGGATGCTCATTATGGACCATTTCCGAGATCAAGCAGTGGGCATGATTTTATTCCTCAGTACAGAGAACTGAGCTAGATGACCTATCAAAGTCCCTTTCAGTCTTGCATTTCTATGATTTCTATTAAAAAACTATGTACCAGGGTCATTTTGCAGGTTTTCATTTTGCAGGTTTTTCTCCTGTCTATAGATTTTATCACTAATAAACTTTTCAGCATTTAGTAATACTGCAACCACTGTGCATCGGGTGAAACAAAGGGAGACAAAGTCAAAGCTGATCTTTGTATGTCATGACTTAATTGAGTAGTATTCCATAAATTGAGTGGTATTAAGGATGCAACAAGTAACAGTTATAAAACTGCACTTCAGTTCACTGACTCTTCCAATTATATTTTGTGATAACATTGCTTACTTTATGGTAGAAGCAATGTAATGCTATCATAGCTCCTCAACTCTAGACTGTTGGATTGAGATTTACCACTCGGTAGATTGGAGTAACTCTTTATTAAAGTAAAACACTAGGAAGCAATGATCAGTAACTTGCAAGTGGGAAGCTAATAGGGGTAACATCTCACACCTCCAGGATTAGTCAGTACACAGCTTCAGCTTCCCTTTGTTAGGCTGGCTATGTATAACTTTTGCTATCTCATTATGTATTAGTTTTTTGTTTCCCTAGCAATTGGACACCCCTATCAGTATAAGTTTTGTGTTAACTGAAACCTGCCTTTTCTAGCTCTGTAGTTGCTTCCATCTTGTCATTTCTTCACAAACATGATCACTCTGCATCTTTCTTACACATGCATTACACTAACCATGATTACTCTTACACATTCCAGTTCTACTTATGCTGAGCTGTTAACCATTATCAGAACAAAGTTTTCCAGGCCTGAATATGCCTTTCTTCCAAACATAGGTCATTGGTTCAAACATGACCCATTTGGTAATGACTGCAAGTCATTTCCATCAGAGGGATGTTTAATAGCCTGTATAAAATGAGTTGGTAATTATGATGCAGTTCTCTGGGGAAAGGTGTCTACATCACAAAATCCACTAACACCCACCAGTCATTAGCTTTATTGTAAATTTCATCATGGGAGACAAAGATTGAATGGAGATTGAATCCTCTTGCTCTTAGATATGGCCAACACTGAGGTAATTAACGGGCTAATATGGTGGTTCGGCTTGGTCTAGCGGATAAGGCCCTGGACTGGGACTCTGAAGATGTAAACACTATTCCTGTCTCTGACACTGATGTGTTGGGTAACATTGGGCCAGTCACTTCATTGCTCTGTTTCCCCTTGTATAGCTGGATGATTTTTTTAGACTGCAAACTCTTCAGGCCAAACTATGTGTTTTTACTAGCACAATGGGGCCCTGACAGTGGTTAAGGTTTCTGGCCACCATTGAAATGCAGGCTAAAATGGCCTCTACTTATGAGGGAGACACAAGAACCCGAAATTTATTATAAACATACACAACAATTTCATGTAACTCCAGTGATGAAAGAGAATCTGGTACTTCCACTTTGCTTGGCAGAAAACATATATATAAACCCACTTCTTCCTCTTTGCTCAGAAAAGTATTATAATGTTCACACTTTTTATTGCCAGATTTTAATTAGACAAACTAATATTCAGTTTACTCACAGCCTATCAAATTTTAGCATATATGTGATTTTCAGCACCTAACTTTACCATGAGATTTGCAGTATTCCCCACCTAAGTATAACAAACACCTCAGGTATGGTAAATATCTAGTGAGGTAAATAGCAAGATTGTTCCAGCTTTTTTGCAGGGATAGTTAATTCTTAGTTTGTCCTATTATCTCAGTGAAAGTAATGCTTTCTCCTTTGTGTTAAACAAACACTATGTTTTTGCATATGCACATATTTATATATTTATTTGTACTTCTACCTTTATTTTGCATTACTACAAACTACCAAAATTGAGATGCTGTTGAGATTCTGAACAAAGAAAATCTCACTGCTCTGTCAGTGTCCCCCACACCATTAAGCCAAGAACAATCTATTCTGCCTCCCTGCTAAAACCAAACAAGAATGACTTTTGTTTTCTATTGCTCTCTTTGTAATGCATTCATTAAAAGGAACTTCCAATATCAGGAAGATTTGAGTCCCTAAATATTATCTTTTTTGAATCTACAACAGGATAAAGGTAAGAAAACATATGTTTCAGCCTAAGCACTTTCTTATTTTATCAGACAGCTAAATCAGTTCTTGGTATTAAGTTAAGGAGTAACCTCTCTTTTTCATAGCTTATCTGTTTTCCATTTCAGTGTATTTTAAAAGAAATCATTACAGGGCATTCTCCTAAACATCCCTGTTCAGGGTCAATGATACAGATTTCAGAAAAAGAATTGCAATTGATCTTTCTATATTGTTTGCTGTCTACTTCTGGACATAAATGCTGATCTCACTTCTGACCTAATAATGCTTTCCCCTCTCCATCCTTTCTAATTTTCTGGTGGTATGACTTGTCTATTGCCACAGCACATTCCTTTTAGACTTTCATAAGTCTTTGATCTTGATGTGTTCTTTCTTCTATTGGTTTTCTTTCACCCATTGATCTGTGTGATTCCAAACACTTTACCATCCTTTACTGTTCAGCTTTGAGTTCCGATCTTTTTGGGGTTTGATCCTGTACCCATCTAAATCAATGGAAAAGCTCTTATTGACTTCAATAGGGCAGAGTCTGCCACTTGGTGGATACTCATGTTTCTGTTCCATGGCAATAAGCTCAATTTTGTCTTTAAGAAAAGAGGGATATTGCTCCTTCTGTTTAGAATGTCAGCGATTCATAATAGGAGTGTCAGATTAGCTCTTAAAGTTAACTGGGAGGTTATCGGGGGTCGGGGTGGGAGGGTGAGGAACTGTTCAATAAGATCCTACAGCCCTGATTCAACAAAAAGCTTAAGTACATGCTTAAGTTTAAGCATATTAAAATTAGAAATATTGAAAATTCCCATGGGATGGAAATGCCGTTTTTTGATGAAAGCAGTTCTTTATAGAGCTGCTGTTCCTGCCCAGGCAACTTGACCAAGTTTAAATGGCCTTAAATCCTTAACCTCTCATTCTTCCCCCCACCCCGAGCTTTTACACGGTGATTGGTTTTTAACACCGTATACTCACTTATTGATGAAGTAAATAAGGTCTAATAGTAAAATTTTCGAAAGCACCTAAGGAGTCTACATCTTATTTTCAAAAGTGGTTTAGGCATTTAGGAGCTTATGTTTATTATCTTTCAACGAGACTACACTAGAAGCTTGTTAATGGTATAGAAACACTGGTAGACTTGTAAGAAGAGAATTGAACTTGACATAATTGCAGTCATTTTGTATGGCCAGCCCCAATAGCTAAAAACCAAATACCACATAATTAGGAATAATGATTAGGATTCTCATAGTAAGACCAAACAGATGCATGATTGCAGTTTTAACATAAGAACAGACATACTGAGTCAGACCAAAGGCCCATCTAGCCCAGTGTCCTGTCTTCCGACAGTGACCAATGCCAGGTGTCCGAGAGGGAATGAAAAGAAAATCATTGATTCATCCCCGTCACCCACTCCCAGCTTTTGACAAACAGGTGCTAGGGACACCATTTGTGCCCGTCCTGGCTAATAGCCATTAATGGACCTATCCTCCATGAATTTACCTAGTTCTTTTTTGAACTCTGTTATAATTGTGGTCTTCGCCATGTCCCCTGGCAAGGAGTTCCACAAGTTGACCACGTGTTGTGTGAAAAGAATACTTCCTTTTGTTTGTTTGAAACCTGCTGCCTACTTTGCTAATCAGAATAAAAAAAATGGGACAAAGCTAATGGATCAGAAAAATAAAAGGGCTTGTGTAAATACTGACCCTTGTTCTGAGCGCCTCTGACAAATTTTGTTTTGGTTAAAAACAAAAAAATGCTTTGTTAATAAGGAATGATGAGCAATTTGCTAAAGCTAGAAAAATTGGTGATCCACTATGGATTACTGTAGTGACCCACTAGGAGTCACTATGAGTTACATGCTTTTTTAAAGTTAGCTATAAAAAATAAATAAATACAATTTGAAGCAGTTCAAGGGTGTTTTTCTTCAAGCAGAGACTGACATCTTTCCCACAGCAGCTGGATGGAAGGAGGGCCCCTTGAATTCTGGCTATTGATCACTTGGAACCATCTCAGACTTGGGTAACTATCTAAGATGCTCTAAAACTATTGTTATTGCAAAGCGTGTGTGTGTGTGTCTGTGTGTGTGTGTATGTGTGTGTGTATAGTGGGGCAGCTGTCCCACTCCCAGGCCAGAGTGGTCTAGAGTAGGCCAGAGCAGCTGTGCAGACTGGCAGCCAATAGAAAAGGGGCCTACTAAGGGCCAATCAGGGCAGAGATTGTAGCCAGGCTAGGTGCAATATAAAGGCTGCCCAGGCAGATGCAGGGGTAAAAAGAGTAAAAGAGGTGGTTATAGACAAAAAGACATCTTTTAACAATTAAAAGTCAAATCCTGAGGAAAATGGAAAGGGACAAATTTTGGTAAGTGTAAAAGTATAATTAGGCAGACCAAAATAGAATTTGAAGAGCAATTAGCAAAAGACAAAAACCAACAGCAATTTTTTAAAGTACTATAGAAGCAGGAAGCCTACCAAACAATAAGTAAGGGCCATGAACTACTGAGGTCCTAAAGAGGCAAGGCTATAGCAGAGAAACTAAATGAATTCTTTGCATCAGTCTTCACTCCTGAGGATGTGAGGGAAATTCCCACACATGAACAATTCTTTTTAGGTGATGAATCTGAGAATCTGTCCCATATTGAGATGTCAGGAGAAGAGGTTCTGGAACAAATTGATAAATTTAACAGTAATAAGTCATCAGGACTAGATGGTATTCGCTTGAGAGTTCTGAAGGAATTCAAATATGAAATTGCAGAACTGCTAACTATTGTACGTAACCTATTCCTTAAATCAGCCTCTGTACCAGATGACTGGTGGATGGCTGATTTAAAGGCTCCAGAGTTGATCCTGGCAATTACAGGCCAGTAAACTAACTGTAGTACCGGGCTAATTGGTTGAAACTATGGTAAAGACCAGATGAACATATGCTGGGGAAGCCTTTGTAAAGGGAAAACGTGCCTCACCAGTCTATTAGAATTCTCTGAGGGGGTCAATAAATAGGTGAGCCAGAGTGATCCAGTGGATATGGTATATTTGGACTTTCAAAAAGCCTTTGATAAGGTCCCTCACCAAAGGCTCTTAAGCATAGTAGGCAGTCATGGTATAATAGGGAAGGCCCTCTCATGGATCAGTAACTGGCTAAAAGATAGGAAACAAAAAGGTAAGAATAAATGGTCAGTTTTCACAATGGAAAGTGTCAATAGCAGTCCCCCAAGGATCTGTTGTAGGACATAGTCATAAGTGGTCCGAAAAAGGGGGTAAATAGTGAGGTGGCAAAGTTTGCTGATAATATAAAAATTATGCAAGATAGTTAGGTTCAAAGCAGACTGCAAAGAGTTACAAAGGGATCTCACAGAACCAGGTGTCTGCGCACCAAAATAGCAGATGAAATTCAATGTTGATAAATGCAAAGTAGTGCACCTTGGAAAACATAATTCCAATTACAAAATGGTAGGATCTAAATTAGCTATTACTGCTTCAGAAAGAGATCCTGGAATCATTGTGGATAGTTCCTTGGAAATATCTGCTCAAACATCAGTGACAGTCAAAAAAGCTGCCATAATGCATCTATGGTACCCCATATACCTTCAATACTGTGTATAGCTCTGGTCACCCCATCTTAAGAAGGATTTACTAGAACTGGAAAAATAGAGAGAAAGGCAACAAAAGTGACTGGAATATAGAACAGCTTCCATATTAAGAGAGATTAAAAAGACTCAGTCTGTTGATCTTAGAAAAGAGAAGATGGTGAGGGGGTTATGATAGAGGTGTATAAAATCATGAATGTGTGGAGAAAGTGAATAAGTTGTACATACCCCTTCACATAATGCATGGACCAGGGGTCACCAATGAACTTAATAGGCAACACATTTAAAAACAACAAAAGGAAGTACTTCTTCAAACAACAACTGTGGAACTTGTTGCCAGATGATGTCGTGAAGGCCAAAGGATAACTGGTTCAAAAAAGAATTAGATAAGTTCATGGAAGATAGGTCCATCAATGGCTATTCCCCCAAGATGCTCAGGGGACACAACCCCATAGTCTGTGTGTCCCAAAACCTCTGACTGCCAGAAGCTGGGACTGAATGACTGGGGATGGATCACTCAATAAATTGCGCTCTCTCTTCATTTCTGACTTATCTGGCACCAGCCTCTGTCAGAAGACAGGATGCTGAGCTAGATGGGCCATTGGTCTGACCCAGTATGGCCGTTCTTATGTGATGCAGGATTATTTGCCTCCTTAAACATGAGCACTTCATGAACCTGTATCTTTAGAGCAAAAGAGAGAGGGCAGGAATGGTGGGGATTTCTCATGGATCTTCTCTGTCTGTAGCATGTGCTTTTCTTTTGCATCCTACTCTTTAACAAGCTGCTTTTCAGATCAGCTCCTCCACTCCTGAAGTGAGAACAGCACCACTTAAAAACATACAAGCTAAAAATATGCACCACTAAAATGTTACAGGGACAAAAAAAACCCGATGCCTGTACTTACACGACCATCCAAAGGACCACCTAAATGAAGCAAATATCCTTCACTTCATAGAAGTTGGTCTATAACTAAATATTGAATAAAACTGTCCGAGAAACAATGGGATACGTCTCTGTATAACTAATTTTGCTATTTTGCCTTATGTTTTCAGCTGCCATTTGAATTTCCATGCTTACAGTGAGTTAACTTATGGAAACACAATGTTGGATGAACCACAAAAAGTTTAGGTTTGGCTCTGAATTTTGGAACAGTCCCATGTGTATTTATGTTCAAGACTTGTGCATTCAAGATTACAATTTTCTATCTCCTGGAACCTGAATCAGCTTGTTTTGGTTTGGATCTTTAAGCTGGCCTGTGGTGTTGGGAAGAATCTGGATTTTCCAGTATTATTCATCAAAATGTGTAAGCCTCTTTGTGTCCAACACCATTCATTTAGCATAAACTGAAGTCTTCTTAGGGCAACTTATAGAGATAAAACATAAATACCAAGAGCATTGTTGAGGCAAACAATATAAATCAAGGGAAATCAAATTACACCACTTTTTATTCATGTCAGATTAAATAGTTTGTGACCTAAACTTTCCAAATATGACCAGTGATTCCGAGCTTCAATTTCAGATGCCTTAAAAGGGCCTGATCGAAGGTGCAGATTTTATCAGTGATGAGTTTGTTTCCCTTCAGTAATTGATAAAAATGTAAAATATCATAAAGGCCAAGAACTGATCTTTGTTGGATTTCACTAAAAACCCATCTGTCTGATAACAACTCCCTGTTTACAGCTACATTTTGAGACCTATTGGTTAGGCAGATTTTAATCCATTTAACATGTTTTACATTAATTCTAAGTCATTCTAGTTTTTTAATCAAAATGTCATGTGGTAATAAGTCAAATGCATTACAGAAGTTCATTACAGCAACAATATTAACTTTATCAGCCACATTTATAATCTCATAAAATATATCAAATTAGTTTGATAGGATCAATTCTCCATGAACCCATGTTGATTGGCATTTATTACATTACTCTCCTTTAATTATTTATTACTCTAATCCAGTGGTTCCCCAAATTTGTTACCTTGCACCCTCTTATTCCTGTCCACAGTCCCCTCCCCTTCAGAGCTGGGAATTGGACAGCAGCTCTGGAAGAGGCGGGGACGGGGACAGGGATTAGGAAAGAGTTTCCCCAAATCTGTATGCATTAATTTGCCTTCCGTAAAAAATTAAACCACTTTACAATTCCGTGGCCTTCCCAAATGGTTCTCCACACCCCCCTAAGAGGGCATACCCCACATTCTGGGGAACTCTGATCTAATCCCATATCAACCAGTACATTATCTTGCCTGGGTTTGTTGTCAGACTGAAAGGCTTATCATTACCCAGATCATCTTGTTCACCCTCTTTAAGTATTGGCACAACACTAGCTTTCTTCTTTTACTTCCCCAGTGTTTCAAGACTTACTGAAAATCATCTTTAATGGTCCAATGAGCTCATCAGACAGCTCTTTTAAAACTCTTGGGTGCAAGTTATCTGGACCTGCTGATTTATATTCATTACAATCAACTTCCCCTTTCTTCCATTTGCTATCATAGTTAACTTCACATTTTTTTAAAAAAATTAGTACAACTTTCCTCAGTTGTGAGATTATGACTTTTTAGGCATCTACCAAACAATTCTGAATCATCATTCACATTTTTCTGATTAAATTCATCCACCCATCTTATTTGCCTCAGTTGTTTTCATCTTAGTGAATTTTGTGAATTAGTATGGAGGTAAGTGAAAAAGCTCCCATTTATTGCTATTTATTACTCACCAATGACTAAAACTTTGCAAATAAAATAAAAAGTGTTTTGTTCAATGTTCATCTCTGGTTTATGGGAATTAATTGCATTCAGTCATTATTACATAAGGCTGAATTTACTGGAATAACTTTACCATAAAGGTAACAGAAAACTGAAGAAGCTGAAAGTGTGGTAAGGCTATTGCATTTCAAAGGTGAAATATAGGGAAGTATGAGCATAATGGTTAGATTTCAATTCTGTGGATGGCAGAAGATGAGAGTCCAAAGGTTGGGAATTCTATAATTTATGCAATTTTTATGCCTCACAGGCACTTTACACAGATGTTTATGGGTTTGTGATAACATATTTCAACAATCAAAAGGGCCTAAGACCAAAGAACATGCCTGAAGCAGCCATTTAACTGCCAAAGTATACTTTGCAAAGTTGCAGGTGGGGGAAAGGGGGGGGGGGAAGCTATCTAAAATTTGGGAAATTGTTAAAACCAGTACGCACAAATGGCATGGTTATCTTTTCACATTTTGATTTCCGTGTCACTTTTGCATGGAGACTGTGTAATGAGACAAGGTGCATAAAATTCTTGCCCTGTGCAGTTATCCAAAGATGGGACAGATCTCAAGGCATTTCTCCCCTACATGGGGGCTGGACAGTGTCTTGACTGGGCTTTAGCCATTGTTAAAACTAACCTGTGTTAAGCAGGCAGAATGTGGCAGGAAGCACCTTGACATTTTTTTACCCAACCATTCACACGGAGCCTCTTTAAGATCTGAGACCTCCCTGAACTCTAGCTTAGGCAGAGCAGTTCTAGAGGGTGGTGAGTACAGACCTCTGTCTTAATGCCAACTTTTAGCCCTCAGTATTTTCACTCTATGGCACCTTGCATCTGAGGATTTCAAAAATGATCTTATAGACCTTCCTCAGCCTCAACATTCCTATGAGGGAAGGTAAAAGATTGTTCCAATGTCTGCGGGATTACGGAAGGGCTGTAATTGTAAAGTGGTTTAACCTCTTGGGGGAGGTAAATAAATGCATACAGATTTGGGGAAACTCATTCCTAATCTATTTTATTTTATATATGGCTAAACTGAAATCTCTAATCTTGGTTGGTGAAAGTCAGTCACCTAAATCCGTATGATTTAGTCCCATTTTCAAGGACTCCACTCCTACTGAAAGCAATGGGAACTGCAGTTGCCCCTGTGAAAAGTAGGCAGCCCATTTTGGTGTCCGATCATGGATTTACATGATTAACTTTAAGAACACAAGGGTGAGTCTGTTGACTATGATTCTTATGTAATACTTCATGCAAAGACAAACAAAACCAGCAGAAGCAAAGTGTGCACAGAAAGTTACCACTTTCTGCATTCCTGCTCTGACCCACAAATTATCCTCAGTTGCTGTGCAGCACTTGTATTTCTTCTCTCTGCATCAAATCTCTTAAGAACACATGCGCAGGCTGTCACTCATCAAAAGTGAGAGTGTCCAGCCAGGTGCTACTATGTTTGGGAATAGACTGATTTAAAAATATTACATGTGAGTGAAATTCTGTCCCTCTGCTAGGTAGAGAGTTGAGCAGAGAGAAGGCAGTAGCAGGAAGGATACCCCTCCCATCCCCCCCACATACCTTGCACAGCCCATATACGGGTGAGGCAGAATTGCGCTTTCTGCGCTGAGAGCACGGCAACTACCCGCCCCCAACTCCACTACTAACCAGTCCCTTACTGTGCTTGGGACACATGAAGCCCCAAAGGGGAGATATACTGACAAGCAAAGCTAAAGGGGCCCCACTTAGGGAATTAGTAGGCAGCAGAGTGGCAGGGACCATGCCGCCTCAGCATACCAGTGAGCTTCAGGAGACCATCTGTGCCAGAATGCCTTCACTGCCCACCTCTGGCCAGCAAGGACATGCACCCTCCCACCACATTGTTAAACCCGTAAGGCACAATCAAGCCCTTTGTGGAGAACTGCTTTGGAGGTGGTAAGGCAACATGATATTAAACTGCTTGAAGCACTTAGGTCCCAAATCTGCCACCTTACTCATATTGCATACTACCTTGCTGCCCCAGAGTCCCACGGATTATAAAGAGATTCCTTGGTAGTAAGGTACTTGTGAGAGCGAGGGTTGCAGAATCAGATTCAGAGACTGAAAATCTCCTTTTGCAGGAAGTGACAGTTCAGGTATTTATTTAGCACCAGTGGAGCTACTCATTGGAGTAATTGCTCACCATAGTGAATAAGAGGTCACAGTCTAGCACTTCCAAAAAAAGGGGGAAGAGGCCAAATTTTGCCATCCTTACTCACCTTGAGTAGTAACTGAGATATATCAAAATTGTAGGCTGTCATATTAAATTTCAGGTTTTTTCCCTGATCCTGTCTGCAGGCAAGGGTGCTCTGTAGGCAAGCATGTGAGCTGGGCCTAGCAGATGTTAGTTTGCAGACGGACAGCTGTATGATGGAATGAGTTGTGCCCTGTTTTAGGAGCAGTCTGCTTTGTCTCTCTCTGTTCTGGGGTCCTTCCATGTTATCGTTCTGAATCCTAAGAAATAAACAAGTGCTTCACTGTAACCTTCCAGCAAGAATATTTTTTTAAAGCTAACTTCTCTGTGTTTACGCTGTGAACATAAACAGTAAGTCTGAGTCATCCCATTGATTTCAATAGGAAAAGCTTCAATGTAAGGTACTGCTGAACATGAATAGTGGTGGCAAAATCTGACCCTAAAGGTACATCTGCACAGGGATAAAAACACATGGCTAGCCATGGTCAGTTGACTTGGGCTCATGAGGCTGAAAAAATAAAAAAATCGCTGTGTAGACGTTCTGGCTCAGGCTGGATCCTGAGCTCTGGGGCCCTGCAAAGATGTGAGGTTCCAGAGCTCAGACTCCAGCCCAAGCCTGAAAATCTACACAATGATTTTTAGCTTCATGGCCCAAGTCTGCGAGTCAGAATCAACTGACCTAGGCCAGCCATGGCTGTGCTGATGTACCCTAACTGACTTGCCAAGATTGCTTAGAAAAGCTGAGGCACTCAACCCAGTTTGTCAGAGGACAACAGGACAAACTGACACAGCCATGAAGGGTGCTCAAGATGACATGCTGCAGAGAAAGAGGGCAAGTGGAAAAATCGTTACAACATATCCAGCTTTGATAATCTGGAAACATTTTTTGAAAAATTGGCTGAATAAACTAAATTGGTTCTTGGGCAGGTCTGTATTTAATGGCCAGCACTTGTGTACTTGGTAATGTGACCAGAAACCAACTCTGGTAGCATTGCAGGGATAACATTTGTGTATGATAAAAATGTATGATTCATGAATGGTTTCTTTAATTTAAGATGCAAACACACACATGATTACTCTGGCCAACATCAGCCATACAGAGCGCCTCTCTCTTTTTAATATAAACCTATTTATTCCAACCAGTCAAAGGAAATTTCCATTCTCCTCTTGTGTTTGAGTGCTTGTGCTTCTCGCTGAAAGTCAAACTAAAAGCAACAAAACTAAAAGCTTTTCCAGCCCCCACATTGCAATTCAGCAAACTCAGACCATGTTCAGAGGAAATTAACAAATGTTGCTAGCCATTACATTTTACTTACAAGAAATTAGAGTGAAGAAATCATGGGGAAATTAGCAGTGTGTGCAAGCTCCAGTATTTATACAGTGCATATATTTCAATTCCATGCTGCCTTCAATGCTGGGTCAGTATTTACACCTGGGCAAAGTGTGTATAAAACATAAGCAAGTTGCAAAGGTAGCATATTTTTCACATCTACTTTGCACAAGCATAAATAACTCTGGAAGTTGCCAGTCAATGAAGAATGCACCTATATGGGCCTGATCTCTGTGAAGGCTGGATTTTGCTGCATTACATGTTCATACAATGGAATCTTCCCCCATCTACCCTTTTGCTTCCTGTGAAGACTGCAGATCTGGATATGTAAGTATTTGCTTAGAGTAGGTAGGGATGCAATTTGCTTCTGGTAAAAAACAGCAGAGTTTGGCAGTGACAATTAGATCTGTGTGGAGAAAGATAATTGTGTTCCCTGGAAGATTTGGATATTTGGAAATGTGGTTTTGTTCTGATTTGGAATGAAAAATAACATCTCTGAAGTTTTCTGTGAAAGAAAACGGAGCATTGGCCCAGGGCAGTCCGCCTGGTGGACTGACTTGGAGCTGTAGACTCTGGAAGCCTGGGCTGCTGAGGAATGAAGTCAAAGGAATTAAAAGCTGGCTTAATTAGAATCAAATCCAGTGGCTACAGCAGCTCAAACCCAGACTCACTGGAATGGCATATTTCTACCAGAAAACAAAAAGAGCATCGTCAAAATTTCAGAGTGATATTAAATTGACCCAATCCCAATTAAAATCCGTAGACTATAATCTCTGGTTTGAGTGATATGCTGTGACATAAGAGACCAACAAACACATACTGTACAAATAAAACAAAATATTTTGCAAGGAAACTTTGGCAAAGTTTATTGCTAACAGTTTATCATAGAATTACGAATAAAAGATTTTGAGGACACTGTGATAATTGGAAATTAAGGAATGGCTTATCAAGGTAAACTGAAAATATGTTAACTACAGTTTGTATTCATTAGCCCAATTATTGGGTTTGATAGCAATGAATGCAAATAATTATGATTATTTGTAAACGGACCAAGGTCTACTCATTAGACACATCATGGACATTGGACACCGATGAGCAATTTAATCCAGTCTCTTTTATAGTTACTCGATTATATTTATTTATTTGTTAATAGCACAGTATTTAAAATTTATGAAGGAATTTCATTAATTTAATTGGCATTAATACTGAAAGTCACAATGATTCAAACTAAGTTAGAAGAGCACAACTGCTGCTATGTGCATAGGACTGACCTCAGACATTGCTCTGCCAATACTGGCCATTCAAATATTTCACCATCTGTGCTTACATATACTGACTAATTATTGCTTTACCATCACAAAATCATTTCAATGGGTGACATATTTACAGGGGAAATACCTACCTGTACTATTGTGGAGAAACTCTTTTTAACTGAAGAAATAAAATACACAGTGCATTAAGTACAAATTTTACAAGAGGTATCTGTTGATACGAACAGACTTTTTCTCCATCTGCGCTCATGAACCCCTTTACTTATGCACAGCTCCATTGCAATAAATGCCAGGCTGCCTCTGCAGAGCTGTTTGCAGGAGGAGAGCCTTGGTTAGATCAGATTGCATTGTAACTTGACATAAATGGCTCGCCTTTCTGCAACTGGGCAGTTAACAGAGCTTTTATGTGGCTGAACTGTTTTGATCTAGCCTCTAGTTTTTCCACATGTGAAATGTATTTATACTGAACCATTAGTTAACACAAGTTAACATATTGTAGAGATGAAAGAAACTGAACCACATTTTCTCTATTTAACAACTCAAACCTGTTTTCATTGCGCACTCAACTCCTGCTAGATTGGGGGCCACAAAGCATGCAGGGCCTGGATTTAAATGGTGAACCTGTCAGGAAGGTAAAATCCCCAGCTTTGACGCTTTTGGCAGATCCTCAAAGGTATTTGGGCCCCTAACTTCCATCCTTTGAGGATGTGGACCATCATCTCTCTGAGCCTCAGTTCTCCATCTGTTAGATAGGGACAATATTTCCTCTCTCTCACTTTCGTCTGTCTTGTCCACTGAGGGGGAGATTTCCAAAGACACAGCTGAGAGCTAAGTGCACAACTCCCATGGACTTCCAATGAGAAGAGGGTGCCCACCTATCCTTTGTGATTTAACATCTCCTCCTCAGATAGCAAGCTTTGCCAGGCAGGCTCTGTCACTTATTCTCTTAATATACAGTAGCTGGCACATTACAGCTTCTTGGCCTCTTGGCACCACAATGACACAACTAATAAATGCTATGAACAGCATCAGTTCATGGCCTCTGCAGAAAGGCTGAGTTGCTTGGTGAAATTCAGCTGTTGAACCGAGACCAGGGGTCAGTACTATGTGTAACCCTGCCCACCGTGGCACAGCATCCACTACTGCCGCCTATATTATGCTACTTGTATAGGCTGCTGGGCCATCTATGTAACTGCATGTCCCATGGCCTTTGCTTCTGGTCCACACCAACCTTCCATTGCCTTCTACACCGAACCAATATTGAGACTCCTCCATTAGGCACAGAGGATAGCATGTTTAATAGCCAGCTCCTCTGTGCAGTTTGAACTCAGGGCACAAGTGCTGTACATAGCCTTGGACAGTTCCTCTGTACCAGGGTCGATTTCACCCTAAGAAGAGTCACAGTTTGATCTTAATAGTACTTTCCAATCCCAAACATATTGCTTGGCTGGTTCAGACATTGTTTCTTTCCCTGTCTAACAGAGGTACCAGTCATGATTTTTACCACTGCAACT
The DNA here is from genome assembly GCA_007922305.1 of Dermatemys mawii. Lineage (NCBI taxonomy): Eukaryota > Metazoa > Chordata > Testudines > Dermatemydidae > Dermatemys > Dermatemys mawii. Next base: position 12,118,302 of record ML677333.1, on the reverse strand, counting down.
CATTATATTGTCTGTGCAGTCTCCATTCACAAACATTAATCTATTTTCACTTCTCATTTACGTGGTGGAAAAAGCAACGTCCCCAGTGGGGATTTTCAGCTCATCACAACGTATATTTTTTTTAAAAAAAGTCACCATGCAAAATAGAATGTTGGAACTGGCTCAGTAAGGAGAAACCAATAAAAATAAGTAGTTCCTTCTACTTTACTACTGTAATTAGAGGCAATGCTTTGACTTCCTACATTTGCAAAGTATTGTTCAACTTAGATCTTAAATCACCATCTCAAGCTGGAGATGGAAGGCAGCAGAAAATAGCTTGCCTGTTTTGGCAAGTCCAGTGTTATTTGTGATCCTGTTTTCTCAACAGCAAAGCACTTGAGGAGATGGATCTCAAATTCTAGCTTCAAAACAGTGCAAGTAAAATGCCTTGAATCAGCATCTTTTATGTATTCCACGTTAGGTGGGATATTAGTGATTAAAAATGTGCTGGCTTGCACATTTCTAACACATCTGATACCCAGAGATAGCATCAGATTCTGAATGATTTTGTTACACTGTACAATAACAAAAAATATTTGCATGACCCCTTTTCTGCCCAAGCATCCTAGATACCTTATACAAAACAATTAAATTGCTAATAAAATATATTTTTAAATGATGCAGTGCCAGATATTTTGGCAAATAGAACAATTTTTAAAGCAGCGATTTGAGGAGTAGGAGTTAAATCAGAAGAATTTCTCAAATCAGAAGCCAGGGCGATCCAGAAACTAGGGTTGGACCAGCAAAAATGCAGGCACAGAACCTGTGTCCCAGGACTCCATTGCATGCCCTCCAGTCTGGCACAGAGAAAGGTATGTGGGACCTAATCCACATATCTTAGACAGGTGGTGCAGGGGGTAAAGATTTGGTATGAAAACAGCCAGCCAACTATTTGAAATTCAAATAGCTTTTCCCGGCATCCCTAAATTTGTTTTTATACTGCTTAGTTAGATATTCTTCACAGTGTTACCTCAGATAAAGTAAATATTGTTTTCAATAGCTGAAGTAGTTATTGAGGCTTTCTATCGGTCTGCTCTTCCATTCTGTACCATTCACCTTTTAGTCTTCTCATTCTGGAAGTTTTTAGTAATAATTAGATGAATTAATATTTGACATACGTCCATAAGGCAGTTAAATTACTTCTTTGTCAGGTATAAAACTGAAAATATCTAAACAGGATATCACGTCTCATAAAGAAAGTATGCATATTACACAAACTTCCAAATATAGAAACAGACAAATGCTTTAAATATTCAGGTGTCAAAATGTAACAGAAACATTTCAAAAGACAGCATTTTGAGCACACCCAATTTGTGTTGATCACAGAGAGTCTGATTTCACAGAATTAGATGTGTGTGTGAAAGTGTCTGCAGAATTGCATGCCTACCGCATGCTAAGAGTTACCACAATTGCTCACTGGAAATAAACTGAAAATAAAAGTAAATCAAGTAAATTACCCAATTTGCAGGTGCAATAGTGATCATTATTTTGTATGCCCAGTTTATTCAGGATGTTTCTTTAAAATATTATTGGGAGTCAGTAGATAGGGCTGTTAGGAACAATGTATGTATCAAATATTGAAAGAAATACTATATTAGTTTTGGTGCAGTTCTTTTTATCAGGTTTTGCTTATACACAGGTGAACCCTGATGCCTCTGTAAGACTATCCAATTGAAGTCCATGTCTTAGGTTTGGAGCTGCTGACTAGAGGATATGCCCACAAAGCAAAAACAGTAGGTGGCGTCAAATGCATGGTAGTATTTTAAAGGGGATGCAGTGCCCATAGAAGTATTGAATTTGCAGCAATGGAAAAAAATACTGTTTATCCACTGGAGCAGTATAGCATGGGTATTGTCAAGACACGTTCACTGGATATGGAAGGCCTATACCTAGAAGGTGACTGACTTGATGTTCTCCTCCTGGGCCTTTCTACTGGTATTCCTAACCAACGGTACCAGTTAGTTTTAGTTTCTGTGTTGGTAGTTTTTGGAATATGAAACTGCACTAAGTCCACAAGCCCATTTTACATAGACCATGGGACAGCCTCAGATGGTAAGAACTTTTATGCAATATTGAACTGACTCACAGTTGTCCCGATGACCTAAAGGAGAAACATGCCATAATTCAATCATTAGTACATTGAGCCATGCACCTTTTTGATCACTACAAAAAATGTAATTACAAAGGCATTTCAGTTTATTGCTGCTGAGGAACACTGATCTCAACCTCTGAACTTTTCTATTGCTCTTCTAAGCAAAATGGTGCAATTTCCATGTTCTGTGGGAATCTTTATATCAAGAATGTTCCATGGGCAGGTGATGATCTGCCAGAGTTAAATACTTAACACTGCAACAGAACCAGACCCTTTTGGTTAGTTAAGCACATTATATATTTGAAACTCGGTGTTGGACTGCTTTCACTTAATGCTTTTTTTCAGTGATGCAGAGATTGAGATGGTCCAGTGTTTAAACTACACTGGCTCTGCATTGATCTAAAACCCACCAGCATTACTGATCTTAAACATTCAGAAGTTTGTTACTGACTAGGAAAAAAATCAATGTGGCTTGCTCTTAACAGTGATGACCTGAGCTCCCTATGGCTTTATATTAAACGTACTTTGCACTTAATAAAGATATTAATTTGTCTTTACATAGTGCTTTTTTAATTTGAAAAAAACCTCAAATTGTTTTAGAAACATTAGTTATTTAAGCTTCAACACATCTGATGAGAGAAAGTATTTTTAGAATACTAAGCTTACTAGTGGTAAGCTTCTGATACTAAACGCCTCACTAAAATCATGAAGAATTAAGAAATAAAACACAGGAGTCATGATTTCCAATTTCTTCCCCTAACAAACCAGTGCTCTTCATCATGGAGTGATCATGTGAAATTCTATTGGCCCTAGGAAAGTAATTTTTTAATGGAAAAATAGAATATTTTTCTTCCTCTATCATCCTCATGGTAAATGGTGAGTAGATTGCATACCTTGGATGGGCAATTTTCCTGGTCATTTTGCAAGTGATTAGAGGGGAATGTGTAATGCACAGAGCCATGGATTGCATTTAGACTCCTATAATCACCTGGATCAATCGGTCTTCAGCTGTCGTTAAGACTGTGCTGATCACAACACTTCCATCATTCTTCTTGTGCTCTTGCCTTTCTTCTCCACATTTGTCTGAAATGTTTAACAATGTCGTCTTCCCATCTTCTTGGAGGCCGGCTGAGTGGTCTTTTCCGTTCTTGCAGCTACAACTCGGCAATGATTGTGCTCACCTGTTGTCCATGAACCATGCCGTGTGGCCCGCCCATCACATCTTGTTATGTTTGGTTTCCATGACAATATCTTTCACACCACTGTGTGCCCTGATCATTTTGTTTGGGATGTGATCCAGAAGGGAGATTCCCAACATAGCTCGTTCCATTGCGCTTTCAGCTACTGACAGCCACTGCTCTTCTCTCTTTGTCAGTGCCCACTTTTCACTGCCATAGAGAATGGCTGGCAGTACTGTTGAATTTAAGATATTTGCACATGTGGTCTTCTTGATTTTTCCTTTGAGGATGTCCTTGATGGAACTGAACGCACACCATCCTGCTCGAATCCTTCGCGAGAGTTCTCCATTCAGGTCTTGATGCATATTGACTTCTTGGCCCGAATATACATACTGTTCCACTTCTTCGATTTCTATTCCTGCTACCGTTATTCAGGCTTCTTGTAAGAAGTCTGATCACATATATTTCGTTTTGCAGTGGTTCATTTTCAGGCCAACCTGACTACTTTACTTGTCGAGTCTTCATAGCATGCTCTGCAGTTTGTTGGTGCTTTCAGCAATTAGCACGATGTCGTTCGCGAATCTGAGATGAGATAATCATTCTCCATATATGCTGACTGCCTGAGCAAGCCTGCTTTGTTTTTCTTCTCAGAGGTTATAAACATCGTAACTGTTCACCATTATGAGGTATCACACAGCTCTGTGTAAGCAAGCACATTTATTCTCTAAGTGAACATATTACAGAGAAAACCTATTAAAAACAGTAAAAGAACCTACACATGTGATAAGAAGTTTACCAGAGATCAACCAAGCTCTAACAAGGGCTCCGGCAGGTGAACCCCAACCCCAACCAAGGGTTTTTAGTCTGGTTACAAGTTCACTCATGAACCTTTCAGTCACTCCTTTATACTCTTTTGGTCTCTGATGTTGTCCTCATTTATCAGGTGATAAGCAGATGAAGGTCCCATCCTCAGGGTGAAGCTTCAAAAGACTGACTTCCTGCATACCAAGAGGCTGTATATCGTTTCAAATAGTCATTTCAAGTTCATAAAAAAAAGTTCCCAAGGTTTACATTAGTCATGTCTCTCCTGTCAGAGACATTATGTACAATCCCTCAAAATGATTAAACTTTGTATTTCCAGTACAATAGACTCCAAAGATACTTAAACTTTATTCAATAAGGTTTGTCCAGGAAATTGCACACTGTCACACTAAGTACACACAGTCCCATTAATTTAAAAATAATATTTAATGATGTCCTGATTCATGGATCAATGAAAGTTAATAGATATCATAATTATTCTAATTTAAGTTACAATATTTGGTCACTTATAATTGTAGCTTACAATTGTATTTTTTTTCTGAATTATAACACCACTAGACCCCAATCAAAGATCAGAGCATTGGTGTGCTAGTCAAGAGCAATTGCCCACAGTGACAATAAATTGACATATAACAGGTGAGTAAAACAATCAAATGAGGAAGAGACAAGGTAACAGTGAAACAAACATCATTAGCGCAACAAGCAGCTGTCTCAGCACCTCACCACAACAGTCATCACTGTTGATTTCTATGTAAGCTTCACAACACAGGTGACTAGATATTTAAAGAAGGATAATTTAGTGGCTTTAGAGGTATTAACAGGGAGCTGCCTCCCATGCATAAGCTGCAGCAGCAGGGGAGAAAACCTAAAGGTGCCTGTAGGCAAACTGAACTAATGGGAGATGAAGACTGGCATTGCTGGCAGAGCAGGAAGGATGTAAGCAGCTTTTGAGTTTATGAAAATATAGTTGTTTAACAAATAATGATCCTCCTGGGAAGCTTTGAAATATACTGATCCAAATTTTCAAAGGCAAGGTGCCTTGACAGCACTGATGGTGCAGTACCTGTGCATCCACTCATCCTATTCACAAATCCCACATTTGGGCTCCTCTTTGTAGGTAATATTTGATGCTTGTGTTTATTTGAATTCATCAAGCCTGCAAACACTGTACTTTTTAAATGGTTGGGTCTGTGTATGAACTGAACATGCATCAAAGGTTCATCACATCCCCATTAATAATGATATTCCTTCATGTGGGTTCATTACTGTTCACAAATACTAAGGAGAACTTCAGCTATGGGTTGGTCTACATGTGACTTACGTAGCTGAAGTCGGTGTATCTTTGGCCGACCTACCAGCCATCCTCATGGTGGAGCCGGGCGGCGGCATGCTCCCTCGTTGACTCCAGCTTCACCTCTTGGCAAGGTGGAGTTCCAGAGTCGACGGGGGAGCCATTGGCAATCGATTTATCGCATCTTAACGTGATGCGATAAATCGATTTCCAAAAGATCAATCGCTACCTGCCGATCTGGTGGGTAGTGAAGACATATCCTATGATTCATTTAAAAATTGTGCTAGGGGATAGGGAAGCAAATATTTCACACTTTTGCATGTAGATGTTCCAAGATATCCACTGCTTTTTAAGTGCCTGCTTAGGGCCTAAGAATTTATCCTGATCAGTCTTGAATGGCTAGAGCAGGGGTCAGCAACCTTTGCACCTGGCCCGTCAGGTAAAGCCACTAGTGGGCCAGGCCAGTTTGTTTATCTGGAGCATCCGCAGGCACAGAGCCCTGCAGCTCTCTCTGGCCGTGGTTCCTTGTTCCTGGCCAATGAGAGTTGTGGGAAGCTGTGACTAGCACGTCCCTCAGCACACACCGCTTACCGCAGCTCCATTGGCTTGGAACAGTGAACTGCGGCCAGCGGGAGCTGCAGGGCTCTGCGCCTGTAGACGCTTCAATTAAACAAACTGGCCCGGCCCAGCAGTGGCTTTATCTTGATAGGCTGAATGCCAAAGGCTGCCAACCTCTGCTCTAAGGCTTTGGGCCACATCTACAAGGTGGAATAACTTCAACAAGATAGGCTGAGAAAGTTCCAGACCAGAATATCCCATATTCCGGTGGCTAGGTCACTCTATTATCACAGAGGACACAAGTTCAGATCCCTTCTTCACAATAGGGAAAGGAGAGAAATTGAACCTGCGTTGTCTGCATCTCAGTAGAGCGTCCTAACCACTGGGATGAAGCCTGAAAGAGGGGAGGCAGCAACATCATTACATCTTCCCCTGATGCAGCAGTTTTGTGAATCCTGTGCTTGCTTTTGTCAAAATGACTGAAATGTCAAAACATTTCAACCTTTTAGATTTGGTCAAAGCTATTTGGCAAACTTGGCAGATATTTGCAAACAGTTTCAGCCGACCTGAAGCTGAATTTTTGTGTGTCATAAAACTATTTGTCACTAAATTTCACCTAGCTGTAGTTAGGAGACATTTTCCCATATGTGGAGTGGAGCAGAAGTGTTACAGCCAGTGCTGTATGAAAGGAAGATCAGGGCATGGTGAACCCAACAAGAATTTTTGTATTAAAGGTCTATGACAGAAGGCAGAGGATGTATGCTTTCTTCTCTCTCTATTGCTGAACTGTAGCCTCTTTCTAATGTCTGCTAATTTCCTGCTTCTCTCTTTGTGGGGTGGGGAATGTATCCTCTCTGCATTCTCCATGTTGAACTCCCAGTGATGGTCCTTGGCATAAGATGATGTGCTGAAATGTGACATGCCAGCTCAAAGTTAGCTGGAAGCCATTATTTCCATCAAGTGGGCGGGTTGCAGGAGGAATCCAGATGGCAGCTGTGCAGGTTAACCACAGCTATAAGTGCAGTCAGACTCATACAAAGCAGCAATTGGCATGGCAGTCTATTTAGAAAATACATGCCACCGAAAGAACACAACTGTAGCATGCACATCCTTCTTTCTGTACTATTACTCTTATTCAGATTACAGAATGCAGCGAGCACTTGCCAAAAATATAGCGATGAGATCACTGCCCAAAGGAGCTAACAGTCTAAGAATAGGATAGAACAGTCTTATCTCCACAGCTGTAGAGAGAGGCAAAGCTTCTGTGCTGACAGTCCTTGGACTCTGATATTTTGGCTGCAGTAATTTCATTTCATGTTGAAGATCAGACCTTCGAGATAATCCTCTCTGATCTTTCATGTTCCAAGTAATTAATGGCGATGAGTTATACTTTATCACACCTTCTCCTGAATACCAAAATGCCATTGTTTGTCATTGTTTCCTAAAATGACTGTACAGTTTGGCGACAGTTGTGTGTGTTATTTAGCAACCTCAGCATTGCAGTGCTGCGTTAAATTTTAAGAGACAATGTCCTTTAAGAGACCACTGCCCACAACACAGCATTCTGGATTCTGGCTGTCTGTGCATGCACAAATGGGGCTCTCACAGATTCAAATTCCTTGCTTCCATGTCTGAGGGAGGAGCAGGTCTTTAAGCACATGGTATAGGGTAGTGACAGAGCTGCTAGAGATGGCAGCTAACTCAAAAGGTTATGTGGTAGGAGCTGGTGAGGGAATGGCCAGAGTCCAACCTCCTGCATACTGGCTGGTGGTAGGAGTCTGGTGCTGAGGAGTATGTGTGGTCCATCTCCAAGAAAGAGGGGAGAGACCTACTTCAAAGCACTCTCCCACAATGCACCTGAAGGCATTCTGCCTCCTTTAGAATGCTGGCCTGAGTTCCTTCAGCAGTTGCCACTTGGGTGAGTCACGTACACAGCTCCTCTCTCTCTGCAGTGACTGTTGTTCTAGAGACCACATTACATAACAAAAGACATACCAAAGCCTGTGACTGCCACAATGCAGCAATACCACCAGTTATGGGCTAATCATACCAAGTGTCGCCATTCAAGCTTGGGGATCAGTAGTGTAGCTAGAGGGTGAACTGGGGAGTGGTCACTCCCCCTGAGGTCAGATTCCCAAAAGTGGCGCCTACTCACTGGGGGGCTGGAGTAGGGTGACTCCAAATAGGCTGAAATGCTGCCGCCGGACAAAGCGAAGTGTGTCCATCCACCAAAATGCTGCTGAAAGGGCTCTACATCTTTCGGCAGCATTTCAACAGCCATATCCATTTCACTGCTTTGTCCAGCAGCAGTGTTTCGGCAGCAGCTCCGCCAGCTGGAAGTCGTGCTTTATTTTTTTGGTGGCGCCTTCTTTTTTGGCGGTGGTGCCTTTTTTTTGGTGGCGCCTTTTTTTCTCGTGGTCGCTCCCTCCACTCTTGAAACCTGGCTACGCCCCTGTTGAGGATGCTTGTCTCAATCTTACACAGCCATATCTAAATCACTTGGGTAGAGAGATAAGGATGGAGGCAAACTCTTAAAGCATTCCTGAATCCTTCCTCTGTCTTTCTTAGACCACCAATTTTCAAGGCTAAGCACCCACAATCGGGGATAGATTTTCAACAGAATTCAATTACCATTTAAACATTTACATATCGGCCAGATTTTCAGCCAGACAGATTCCCAAAAGAATTCAGTACCAAACATTGTGAGCTCTTTTGAAAATCTGGCTACCTATTTTGGAGCTGAGCTTTTTTTAAAAAAACCACAAGTCCTTAATTTCCATGGAGAGTGAATGATGTTCTTTCATTTTTGTTGACAGGAATCAGCACTTCTGCAACGTTGTTGTCTTGTCCCACAATAATCATATCAGGCCATAAAATTAGAGAGCAACTCTTGAAGGATCCTTTGTAAGCATTTGATCCAAGGTGTCTAACTGGAAGGGCATCACTTTCCCAGAACCAATCGGGGGAGAGCCGGAGTGTAAGATGGCAATTTGGCCTGGGCCTCAAGCTCAAAGGAGGCCTCAAATTTAGACTCTTGGGGTTTTTTTTTGGTATTTGATAAGTTTTGCAGCTTGTTTTTATGCGCATCCTTATCAGCCCAAAATGTGACCCACTTTCTCAGCTTAGAGCTGAAAATGTAAGCAAATAAGAGATATGATTTGGTAAAAGGCAATTTCTTTGTTAACTGATATAGATTTTGTCATATTAAAGAGTTATAAATATTGTGTATTTTTGTCAGTTTGCCTGCAGCAGTGGCTTCAGGTAAATGCACCTTCAACGTGTTGAAGCAGGTAAAGAATTATCACCACTCCGCTATGGGACAAGAGTGTTTGAATAGGCTCACCATGCTTAATATCAACTGTGACATTGCACTAAAGCTAGATTTTTCCCTCAATGATTAGTGCATTTGCACAGAAAAAGGCTAGAAAAACGTTCGTTAAATAAAAAACTATTCAAATTATGTCTCACTTTGTTTGGTGCCTTGTGTTGTTTTCATATGTTGTTGTTTTTTGTTTTTATTATAGCTAAGGGCCTCTCTAAGAAGGCCTGCACTTTCCTTAAAATGTTGCATTCAAAAGGATGGGCAGGTATTAAAGTCTGTGCCCTGTGCAATATTTCCTTCAGAAATATGTCTCCACCCTAAAAGAATGCCGTTGCTATCTTTTATTTTGTAATAAGGTTTGATGTTGTCTTCAACAAGCATACCATTTAAGCCATCAGCAGGCGTTGTGTTTCTTATAGATTCTAGAATGAAAGTGTGTTTTCAAATACGAACCAACTTTTTAGAAACATGAATATTCTCTTGTAGAGCTCACTTGTGTAAGGCGCTGAGTGCAGTGGCCCTGACCAACTACAAGCTAACCCAGTGTTTAACATTGAGCATGTGATTAGTCCCATTCACGTTAATCTAGCTTCCTTTTCTGGACCCTATAGAGGGCACTTCACAACACTTGGGCTTTAGGGTGATGGAGCCTGGAGGATTTATAAGGAGAAGTTGGGCGAGAGCTTGACAAAGAAGCGTATGGGGTGAAATTCTGGTCCCATTCAAGTCAAAGGGAACTTTATAATTGACTTGAATTGGGCCAGGATTTCACACAGTCCCCAGGGTCTGTTTACATATTAGAGCTTGTGAGAAAAAAATAATTTCCACTTAAAAAAACATTCATTTCACTCCAAGTTGCATTTTCCAACAAAATAAAAATAAAAATGTTCAGTGAGAGTCAAGATGAAAATTTTAATTTAGTTTGGAAATTTCCACCTAAGACTTCAAATAATTTCCAATGAGCACTTGTCACAGGAGGATGATTTCTTGACCAGCTCTATTATGTATTCTGAGGCACTCCATTCCTAGGGTCAGCTGGAGTCAGGAAAATACCTGATAATGCCTGTCCCTTTGAGTTGCACTGCCAGTGGAGTTAGGGGTGGTATCCTGGGGCCCAAAGCCATTGCTAAGGTATAGGGCCCTCCAGAGCTGACAGCCTGGGCCTCCTATAGATCTTAGGACCCACCATGCTTCAAACAGGGACCCATAGACTATTCCACAGTAAGGTAAGTACAACCTCCACACTGCAAAAAGGGAGAACCTAAGTGATGAGATTTTTCATGCAGCTTTTTTTTGTTACTGAATGTAATAAAATGAGTGATTTTCACCCCACACTTTAGTTTTTTTCCTTTTCTTCTTTTGTGATCCAAACTAAAGTTCACTTATTTCATAGTTACAGAATGGCAGAGTTCTAGAGTTTCATTTCCCTTTGCCACCCTAACTTTTGAAAAGTTCAGAAATAAAACAAAAACTGAAAAAGTGAGAAAGAAAAACCCTAAAAGTTCTGCACTCAGTGGCAAAAATTAATAAAGGAAAAAAAGAACAAAGGAGGAAAACCTCAAAATTTCAGCTTTTGAGGGAGAAACAACATTTCCAAAAAAACCCAAAGTTTCTTGCAAACATTCTGAATTTTCAAAAAAGGAAATTTTTTGGGGATAGGAAAAGAGTTCTAAATGAAAACAAAAATTAGCCAGCTCTAATAGGCAGAGCTGAGTAGGAAACTGTTTTCCCATCCCGAAAGAATTTTTGAGAAGTCAAAGGTTTCCCGTCCTGAATTGGGATGAAGAGTCAAAAATTTTACTTATTTTTGTGAGCCCCAAAAATATTAGATCAGGTCAAAGTGCTTTGTTTAGATTTCAACCTTTTAAAAAATGAAAACATTTTTGAATGAAATTAACACGCTTAGAAACAAAATTGTTTTAATGTGAAAAATGGAGCTTTTGTTTCAAAACTGTCAAAACAGGTTCTTGACCATTTTGAAACTTTTTAATGAACAATATGGAAAGTTTATCAGCCCTTTCCTGCAAACAGTTTGTTTTGACAAAACACCCTTTTCCAACAAAAAGAAATTTCATTATAAAACTCCTGATCAGCAATCCTAGTGAATATTATTATGTGGAATTGAGTCACAGAGATCACACAAGTCTGTGTTAAAATCAGGACTGGAAGCCAGACTGAAGAATATATACTGCATTCGCATCAGAAGACAGACATCCAGTTTTACATTTTCTTTGAAAGAGCCATATGTCCTGCTTTATAAATGCTGTGTTGTGTCGTTAAAGATGTAGCCTGAATGATAAATACAGTATACCGTGTATGTCCTCAGGTGCTGTTAAGCAGAGAACTCTGAGACCAGGCATAAGTTTTCACTGTGCAGCATAGCTAGAGGAAAAGAAATTAAAGAAGCAAGGGCAAGTCAACAATATAAGATCAGAAAATATTCTTATCTGGGTGTCCATCTCTCTGTTTTCATTATTGACACACTAACATGATTAAATGCAGAAGTGAAAGAACACTCCTCCCTCAAGGACAAAAGTGGAGCCTGACCACGGATGGAAATAGAACTGCTTTGACCGCAAGACAGTTGCTCTATAGACGTTAGAGAAGCATTGCACTGACTCTGCTAAAGCCCATTCAAGAGATTGTAGCTCAGATGGAAGATGCATTTTCAAATGGATAAACAATCGAAATGGAATGTTTCCAACAGTTTTAACTTGGGGCAAAATCCAGAAAAAAATAGGTTTGATTTAGTGGCATAGCACAGTCTTTTGCAGTGCAGAAGTGACATATGTTTCTACTCAATTGCTTGAGCCCTAAAGCTGCAATGCTGTACAATAAATCTCCATAGGTTGATTAAAAATCCCGCCCCCCTTGGACTGTCAGTGCTTAAATTGATGACCTTCAGAAATGCAGCAAACCTCATATGATTTAAAGGGTAGGTATGGATAAAGGGCAGTAGTTTCTCGTGGGGGATCGGAAAGTATTGGCCTTTTTGATCCGATGAGTTGTGTTTTACTATTTTTTAAAAGCACCAGATAAATGCTTTACAAGTATGAATGAATTAATTTATTTAAGGGCCAGATTATATCATTTAATGTCCAGCCCAAATTCTGTGTTACTCTAAATACGTTGGGACACATTGGCTCTTTAAACAGAAAGCACCCTCCTTGAGAAATAGTGGAAAGTGCTCCTGCTAGGAGTTACAAGTTATCTGTGCTCCTCGGAGCATGTGAACTGCTCCCTTCTAATACCGCCTGAAGTACTATCCACCCCAAAGGAAGGAGATCAGGCTAAATCCCCACCAGTCTCCACACTGGCCAGGGGAGGAAGGCATGCACTGTAGTCTCCTAAGAGATGGTTCAGCCAGCGTGATTGTCTTGTGTAGTGAGGAAAATTGTGCATTAATTGCCTGAGTGTGTTGAAGTCCATTGCCTCCTGGAGCTTGGCTGGGGCTATGCACCAATCTCAATGCAGGCCAGTGTCTTGATGCTACCACCTATCCTTTGATGGCTGGATAACACATGGACTTAATTGTTTTTGGAGAAAGTGGTAAGAATATGACTTAAGTACAATGAATCTAGTGGTCCTAGTGTTGGTGGACATTGATCCACACCACTGAGTCACTGCACAATCTGGCGCAATGACATTTTCAGTTCAGCAGAGGCTGAGGATTAGAAGTCAGGGGTGTTGGAAATAACGGATCAGAGTTGGATAGCGAGCGTTGAGCAGCACCAGTCTATGCTGTCATGAGTTCTATGTCCATTTCTCACTTTCAAGATAACTCAGAGCTACCCCAGACTTCAAAAGAAAACGGAATCATGACTTGGTGAGTCAGCACACTTTTCTGCTTTTCCTGACCACCACCTGTTGGCATAAACCACACAGCACAAGAAGCACTCCGAATAGAAACAGTGAATGTGTTCCCACCCATCAGTGAGCCTGTGAGTAACTGTAAATCAAGGAATAAAGCACATCAGCAGCTGGCATTGTAGCGGGGTTAATTTTATAAGGTGCCAACAACATGGTCTCCACAAAGTCACATTTTCCACAATATTTTTAGAACTATTCTCTGTAATGAAAAATTGTGTGTGCAGTTTGTTTGTTCAGACACAAAACACGTAGGGTACATCTTCACTACCGCGGGTAGCCGTCGATCTTTTAGCGATTGATTTCTTGTGTCTTGTAAAGATGCGAGAAATCAATCGCCAGCGCTGCCCCCGTTGACTCCGTAACTCCAGCTTGACCGGAGGCGTAAGCTGGAGTCAATGGGGGAGCGCGCCGCCGCTGCCTGCCGCCGCCGTGAGGACGGCAGGTAAATCGGCTGCAGATACGCAGACTTCAGCTACGTGATTCACGTAGCTGAAGTTACGTATCTGCAGTCGATCCTCTCCCCAGTGAAGACCAGCCCAAAGAGACAAAGCCACATTAACAGAGTTGACTGAAAAATAGGCAAAACAAAGTAAAACTCTTGAGGACCGAAAATGTTAGATTGAAAAATGTGTAAATTTAGGAACATAGAAGTTGTCATACTGGATAAGACCTAAGGTCCCTTACGGCCAGTATCCTGTCTCCTGCAGCGGCCAGATCCTTCAGAGGAAGGCCTTAGAATCTGCGGTAGGCAGATGTGAGAATCTGATTTTGCACTAAGGTAATGTGGCCTTCGAGACTAAAATCCTCTGGTTAGTCCCAGAACAGGTACATCTGAGGCAGCAGCCGTGTGAGATTCCCCACAATGCAGCGTGCCTCAGCTCTGACCTGGAGTGGTAGCCCACACTGGATGAGACAATAGTTTATTTGCCATGTTGGTTCGAGGCTGCCAGAGATGACCATTAGTGCCAACTATCGTGGTGAATTCTATCACTAGGAACTACCAAGATCACCAAATTTATTCTGAATAGGCTACAGCAATAGTTTCCAGATGTTAATATTCAGCACAGGCTGGATATGAATGAGATTTGGGGGTTGGTTAAACTTGCTTTCTCAGGTTTGTTGCACTTCCTTTCCCAACTACCTGCTTTTATTCTTAGTAATCATCTTTAACATGCCCTTTTCACCTAACTGCAATTGCTAATTCTGAGAAGGCAAATTAGTTTTCAGTTGAAATAATCTCCTGAAACCTTCCCTCAATGTACAACTGAGTAATTGTGGGTTCTATGAGTGAAACATTGCAAATTTCCTACTTTCTGTGAGATAACTAATGCTCACAATAATATCTACAAAATAATGCTCATGAGTCATTAGAGAAATACATATTTAAATTACAATAATGACAACATGGTTAATTTTGAGGAATACTATATAAGCCCTTTCCTTATTTCTGAGCATATTTTATGAGCATAGTAATATTCTGATACAGTAAGCATATGGATTCTCTCAGAGTATCACCAATATCTTAGTTTAAATCCTTAAAGCCTCACACCACTAGAGTAAATCTACTTGTTCACATGTGGAAAAAATGAAGCAGAGCTTTAAGGGGCAATTTTTCAAACAGCTTCTGCTTTTGAGTGCTGAAACTGGGAGCGGTAGCATCTGATTTTTTCAGAACTGCTAAGTGTAATGAATCATAACTACACACACCCACCCACTGGCTCTCAGAAGACTGAGCACTTCAATTCAGCACAAAAACCTTTCTGGATGGCCATTACAGGAAGGCCACCCAGGCAGTCACTGAACGCACTGAATTTTCAAGGTGTCTTTGCTGCCACCTTGAAAATGTTACTGCCTCTTTTCTCCCTGGGAGCAGTAGCAATAGCAATGCAAATGGGCTGCTAAGTCCCTGTGGTTTCTGGCCCGTTTCCCCTCTTGGCATCTGGGATAGCTTCCAGAGGTGGTGGGATCTGCCCCTTACAAGGAGCCCTCTCCCACTATATACATGCACAAGCACTAGCATGGGAGTCTGGGAACAGCTTTGCTGATGCAGCTGCAGACTGGCCATGCCATCACTACATCATGCGAGGAGGAGCAGCAACAGTTGTGGCCTGACCAAAACTGTCCGAGCGGCCCTCAGATGGCCTGTTCCCTTTCTCATGCAGCTAAGGCAGTTCAGAGGATGGGGATATCTGTGTAGAATGGTAAAAGGTCTAACGTTGGCTCTGGAGCCTATAGGACTTGAGTTACAGGAGAACTTCTTTAGCTAGCCAGTACTAGCAGGGTATACAGTAACCGGGACAAACCATCAACACAAGTCAAGATAGTGCACACTAGGCCAGTGTGTGCCACTTAGCAACTACAGCTCCAAATGAAATTAAAAGAAGCTGCTCGGCACCTCTGAAAAGGTGAGCACATAAAAGTGGAGGTGCCCCAAATCAGGGGCCTCACTGAGAGTCTGATTTTCAAAGGCGCTGAGTGCCCACGGCTCCCAATGACTTACAAATGAGTTTTGCATACTGTGGTCTTCTGAAAAAAATTAGACCCTCAGTGATTTGCCGGAAGTCACAAGGCTCAATGTTACAAGCAGGAATCCATGGCTCCCATTTTTGTACTCAGACCAACAAAATACCTGCAGCTATGGCATTCTTCACTATATAATTTAAAGCAAAATCTCCACAGTACTTGGAGACACTGGAATCACTGTGCTTTTGCTCCTTTTAATGTTCGTCCATCTTTAAGAAAGTTCTGAAACTCTCTTCCTCACTATAGACAATGCGATTTCACAAATCCTTTTCACTCCTTCTCCCTCTGGAAGGGCAATCGACTGCCAAGCTTTCTGTTCTGTAACAAATAAGAAGAAGTAGCTGGTAACAATTAGCTTCCTCTCAAAGGTACCAGGGCTTGTAAATTGTGGGGGAGATTTCCAGTAATCCTTGTTGACATATTAAATATTGGAAATTAGCTGGGATTTAGGAATTTGCTATTTTCTTACACACGATGCCAGCAAAAAAGAAAACAAGAAAAATGTGGCAGTAATTTATTCATTTCCCTGACTTTTTCTGTGAACTGGACCTAGTTCAGGAGATGTATGAAGTGGTTGGTTGACTGCGAATGCTGATACTTTTACTGTTTTGACAAAACAGTAAAAGTATCACTAGAATTTGGTTATTGCAAACAGGGGCAAACTAGTGACAAAGAGTCCTGTGGCACCTTAAAGACTAAGGGTTAGTCTTTAAGGCGCCACAGGACTCTTTGTCACTTCTGCAATTCCAGACTAACACGGCTACCCCTCTGATTAGGGGCAAACTAGTGTTTGTGGGTGCTGGGGCTTTTTTAGAAGACGCACACAGAAGCTGCCTGGGGAGCTGCAAGTGCAGTGCAGTGCAGCTGTTTAAGGTATCACCTGGTACAAGGGTGGTTTGGAGACTTGTTCAAGAAAGTGCGCCTACCGCAGAATTTTTAATGGAAGGATCCAAGGCATTAATGGAAACTGTAGCCCCAAAAATCCATACAAGAAATATCCTAAGTGTCATCAGCAGGGGAATAGCCTACACCACCTGTAATACATTCCCTTGTTAACACCAGATGTGTTGTATACAACACCCAGAGACAACTAGACAAGAACTTGACAGCAGTTCGTGCTGCTTGGTACTCATATCACAGTTTAGCCAAGCTCTAGCTCAAAGAGGAGGAAGAGGAATGGGAAGAAGGCGAGAGGCCCTATCAGCAGAGAAGAGATCAACCATATCCCCACACTGAGATTTATGGGTCAGTAGACTACCTGTGGGGTGAGCAAGTCTCTCCAAGGCACAGGAATGACAAACTATTCCAAGCCCTGGTGAGGAGTTACAAGATGATCTAGAGTCACAAATGTAGAAACTGTCCAATATCAGTGGGAGTTAAAGTTGCCCTTGTACAATGATTCCTTCCAGCAGAGGAATTTGGTGCCAGAGAAAAAAAAAATTCCCACACTGAAGGCATTAAAGCCAGTGTTCTCCTCCACCTGCATAGACCAGTTTCAGAGTGCCAGAGCTGGGAGGATTGTTCAGTTTACATATACCCAAAAGGTCATGGCCCTGTCCCACATGTCCTGGGTACCACAAGCTACACTCTCTTCAGTGTACTCTCACAGCCAATGTTGTGACCTACTGGAATAAGAGGATGTTTTATACAATCCATGTGCAGATTGCCAGAGATACAAAACACCCTGTAGAGACAGTGGTACAGTACTTGGGCACTTTGGACAGTCTCAGCTGGGTTAACCTGGAGAATTGCATGATGGCTGAGCAGTGGTTAGGGTAGTATGTGTGGGAGTCAATTACAACGTTAGTATCTAGCATAGTGCTGTGAACAGTGTTTCCTGCTAAACACATTACTATGCTGCAAAAAGACAGTGTTAGCTTCTTTAAGAGTAGTTCATGATGCCTGTATCTAATTCACATGCTTCTCCCTTTTATAAGGCTGGCCACCATCCCACCAGGATGTCCATTTTCTCCGTAGAAAAATTGGACCCTCTATTCTTTGGATATCCTCTCCTCTCACCTGAAGATATTACTGGGAGAAATGTACCTATAGACGCGTCTGTGTGCTTGATTTCAGGAGTAAATACAAGATGTTCTGTCTGCTAAAGGCAGTCATTTGTCCATAGTGAGAACAAATGTATCATAAATCAACCCGGTTATTGTTGGACAGTTAGGTCAGCAAGAAGTATGGGACTAATATTACACCAATATTGTACTCCTGGAGGCAAAAGGGCCTACATTTCTCATGGCAAGTGAATCTAGCACATGGCACATCAGTCTCATGACAAAACAATAATAGACTACTCTTTCAGTTGTGGCTGTTGAATGTACTATATTTAACATTAACTGAACCACACTGAGATCACAAGCAAGCTGTTGTTAAGAAAATATCCAGTATGGTCTCCCTCTGCAAAATTTGCTGTCAGTATATTTCTCCTTCCTTCTTGATCCTACCATCCCGAGTTACACTGCTAAAGCTGGAAGCTGTTTCAACACACAGTACAGCAACATGTTGGAGCAACAGCAGGGACTTCTAGTATCCTATGAGTTTATTTTATACGTTATTTAAAAAAGTTCTTGTCCATCTAGCTGGGTGTACATTGGCCTTGTTTACACTGGCGTGTAGGGTACACGTAGCTACTGTCCGCAGTGAAAAGCAGGATACATCGAACACTGCAGTGTGCAGCTACACGCAGCAGTGAAAGGCTCTGGCAGAGGAGACCTTCCCCACTGTTGGCTGCTCCCTGTGGCAGGGAAAAGCTCCAGCAGTGGGGAAGCAATAGGACACTACACTGCAAAAATAGGGAGACACAGCTTGTGTGCATAGAGAGCTATGTCGGGTTCATACCCTAAGGTTCAGGCATGTATTAACTCACCTAAGTTGGAAGAATTTTGTTTCTGGTTGAACAAAATGTTTTGATTTTGGGCGTTTTTAACCTTTAAAGCAAAGGAAATGAAGGGCTAGAGCAGCGGTGAGTAAACTTTTTGGCCTGAGGGCCACATCTGGGTTTGGAAATTGTATGGCGGACCATGAATGCTCACGAAATTGGAAATTGGGAGGGGGGTGAGGGCTCCGACTGAGGGTGCAGGCTCTGGTGTGGTGCCAGAAATGAGGGGTTTAAGGTGCAGGAGGAGGCTCCGTGCAGGGAAGGAGAGGTTCAGAAGGAAGGAGGGGGGATCAGGACTGGGGCAGGGGGTTGGGGCACAGGAGGTCAGAGGTGCAAGGTCCAGGCAGCTTTTATCTCAAGCATCTCCTAGAAGCAGGGGCATATCCCTCTTCCGGCTCCTATGAGGAGGTGTGATGCCAGTCAGGTGGCACTGTGTGCTGCCTTGTTTGCAGGCGGCACCCCTGCAGTTCCCATGGTTCTCAGCCAATAGGAGCTTCAGGGGTGGCTCTTGGGGCAGGGGCAGCGTGTTGAGCCCCCTGGCTGCCGCTACGTGTAATAGCCGGAGTGGAGACATGCCGCTGCTTCTGGGAGCTATACAGAGCAGGACAATCCCTTTATCCCACTCCACTCCCCAGTGGGAGCTTGAGGGCTGAATTAAAATGTCTGACAGGTTAGACATGGCCTGCGGGCCACAGTTTGCCCACCCCCAGACTAGAGGCACAAGGACTTTGTGGTGTTGCTTTCCTTGTATCCAGTGGTTAGGACATTCACTAGGCCAGGGGTGGCCAACCTGTGGCTCTGGAGCCACATGCGGCTCTTCAAAAATTAATATGTGGCTCCTTGCCTAGGTGCTGACTCCAGGGCTGGAGGTACAGGTGCCAACTTTTCACTGCTCAACCCCAAGCCCCGCCCCCACTCCACCCCTTACCCCAAGGCCCCTGCCCCTTCCTGCCTCCTCTCTGAGCCTATTGCACCCTTGCTCCTCCCCCTGCATCCCAGAGCCTCCGGTACACTCCAAAACAGCTGATTGTAGCAAGCAGGAGCACAGGGAGGGAGGGGGAAGTGCTGAGCGGCAGGGCTGCCGGCGGATAGGAGGTGCTGGGGGCTGCTGATGTATTATTGTGGCTCTTTGGCAATGTACATTAGTAAATTCTGGCTCCTTCTCAGGTTCAAGTTGGCCACCCCTGCACTAGGCTATGGAAGACTTATAGCTGAATCCCTGATCTGATGCAAGGACTTGAAATGCACCTCTCGCCCTGTCTGGAAAGTGCCTTAACTTATAGGGTAAGCCTCTCTGTCTTTCCTGCTGGAGCTGTTCCAGTTGTTAAAACAACTAGTCATTAGCTTCCCCCCTCACCCAAAAAGGGAGAAACTGACTCTATAGCTCAGTGGTTGGAGCAGTTGTTTGGGATGTGGGAGGCCAAAGTTCATGCCTTTTCTATGCCTGATTCAGAGCAGATGAGTGCCCATTCTGATCAGTCTCAGAAATTCCAACCAAGACGTGAAGAAATCTTCCTCATGAATTTTTCATCAAAACCCGATACGTTTCCACATAACATTGCTGTTTTGATGGAAGCGAGTTTAGTTGAAAAATTTCCAACCAGCTCTGTTCAGAAACCATATGAACTTTCAGTGGCTAGCAGTTTGGCAGGCAGATAGTTTACTTTGCAACAGGGATAATGCCTCATCAATGGACATTAGGAAAAAAAAAAGAAGACTGTGCTTAGAAAAAACTTTAAAAGCAGATCCTAAAAAAGGAAGTGGGGAGAGGGAGGAGAGGTTAGAAATAATCCACTTTCTTGTTTTGGAAAATATTTTTGTCTGGGAAGTTTGCTTTATGTGTGAGAAAAAGCTTTTATTCCCAAATTTCTTGCTTTCTGGCTGCCTAGAGGCAAAAGTATGTGGAAAAGGGAAAGAGGAAATGAAAAATAACTAATAAAAACAGAAAAAAATCCTTTAAATAAATAATTTGTGTGTGTCTGTTTTTGGCTGAATTTTTACTTGGTGATTCGTTTGATTTTTGGCTTTGCTGAATTAACTATTCCTACAGATAGCCTGGCACAGAAATAACTGGAAAATATTCCTTGTATCTCTGTGAGTGAGAGTTTATTACTTAGGCCATCCATCATTTTGAACTCGTTACTGTCTTTTCACATGAAAAACGTTGGTGGAAAATGGGGGGAGTGAACCTTTGGTTTTGAGTTACCTGTGAAGTAACACTGGGCACTTGTACAATGGTCCAGTCCAAGGCCCGTGCACCACTGAAGTCCCATTTGAACTCTCAGCAAAATGGCCCATTGCACAGGGGTGACTTTCACATATAAAGTGTTGCCATTTAGTTAAAATGTCCTTGCACTGTTCAGTACGTAAGATTGTTTATCTGTACACAAGTAAATAAGGAAGAGATCATTTTGCTCTCATTGAAAATGCACTAATTTGTGTATGTAGGAAACCCTGAAATTCAATTAGCATTGCACCATACTAGCAGCAGCATAATGTAAATTCCAGGTAGAAAATGAAAAGGAGAACACTGGTAAAGAAGAGATAAGTATTCTATAGGTTCTGTGCTACGTTGTATGTTGCATTAATATCACAGCAAACCAGCTCATCTGCTGCAATATCTGTCACCGTGTTCTTACATGGCACCTCGTATTGGAGCACCTCATATATAGCAATCAATATTTAGAGCCTCTGACTCACCCTCTCTTTCCCCCCACACCAACCCACTAGATACTGATCGGTTGAGCATTTGGCTATATAGTAAATATCAGATTGGATGTCTGAAAGTAAAGACAGCTGCTCCATGTGAGAGCCATTTTACATCGGCTTGAGCTGTATGTGCATTAACATGCCCTGCAAAATTTGCTTTCTCCTTGCAAGATGCCCATCTGTGCATTCATCTGATACAGGATGCGCACAGCTTTATACATTATAATTTAGATATAAATGACCAAACAAGGGTTGGAATTGCCCAAATTCATGCACACTGAAAGGTTCCCACAGCCCGTTGTGGCTAGTAGGAGTCATCTGGATAAGAGCTCAGTTAATAACACTGTTTTTGCAACATTAATATGGGTCTATACTTATAGCCAAACAACACAAAATCAGAATTTGGCTCTGTTTTTAATGGAGCACTGGAAAAAAGTGCTGCTAGTTGCTGCTCTTGAGACAGAATGAGACCACAGAATATGGATTTTCTGTAGCTCTGAGAAATACTGGTCTTTCCCCTGCCCATCATTTACCAGCACAACATAGGATACAATTTGTCATATCAGATCACAGCATCAAGTTATCAAGTCCTGTAATCTGCATCTTTCAATGTCTGGGATCTTCAAAGGATGCTTCAAGGGAAAGGCAAACACTGCTCTATAATGCACCTAACCAGATATGCCTGAAGTGTTTGACAGTATCCTTCATAAGAAAATGATCTTACAAAAGGAGCCACTAAAAAAAAATAACATTAACAATCTAAAACCATGGACCTCTTTCTTTAGGAAATTTTTATGCAAGAAAGTCCACATATTGATCCCAAAGTAAGATACTTCATATTTTATGTGGTATTTGTAGCTATGTAATTTATGATTTTGTTTTAAATTTCTAGAATCTGCTGTAGAAGCTGCCATTGCGTGTTCAGTCCATATATGAGATACGTACATTTGCAGGAGAGAGCAGTGTGTTTTGTTCTTTTAACTTGAACTAAAACTTATTCAGACCAAAAACTAAATGGCTGATCTGAGTATGGAAAACAGAAGGCATCCATCACTGCTGACTTCATGTTCCATTTTCAAAGTCTCTTTATGGTATCCATTTATACAGTGGAGTCATTATTTTTTAATAAGTTTACTGTACTTTATGGAATGCTAGTCACTTAAATTCATATATTAATCAGGCTCATGCTTACTTTTAAAGATCCATACATTACAATAATCTTTGTAACAGATTTTTGTGGCATTTCTTGTTAAAATTCATTACTAATGCATCTTATAAAGTATTCCAAAATAAGTTATTAATGAATTTAGCTGCACCTAGTAATTATTTCATAAATATTAATAAAGCATATATAAAAATACAGGAACAATATAAAATGCTATTGAATAGCTAACAGTCCACAGTAAAACATAATAATTCTCTGATCAGCTAAATTGTGGTTATTTGACTTTCATCTCTCAGTGAGAAACCAAATAAAAGTTAGTTCAGAAAACCGTCATTCATTGTTTTTGGAGTAGAAATCAACCAAGTTTTCCATAGACAAACAGTTCTTGATTTGCAACCAAAAATATTACCAGTCTATTTTTTTTAAACAAAAAGAACAAAGAACGAACCAGTGATGAACACCACATGTCCCAGAATAACTATCAATGCTGCTTTACTTGGCAGAACACTCCTCCTTTGTTGGGTCAGCCATCTTGGCCATTTGCCTGAAACTTTTTCTGTGTAGGCTATTGCCATGAAATACAGGCCTGGAACTTTATCACTGAAAGTAATTAATTATTATTATTAATTATTTGAATGACAATAATGGACAGGAAACTCCACTGAGATCAGGGCCTCATTGCATTAGCCACTGTACAAGCACACAGCAACAAACAGTCCTGCCCTGAAGAGTTCATGATATAAACAGAAAATATAGATAAAAGTGGAAAGGGAAACCTTGGCACAAAAGGAATGAACTTGCCTAGGGTCACCCGGCAGGACAGTGGCAGATCCAGAAACACAACCAAAGCCTCCTGAGTCCCAGCCCAGTGCTTTACTGAGTGGTGCATGCTCCATTACTGCAGTTACACCAATGTGGACAAATTATAAATCCAGTAGCTGGTCTATGTAAGTAGGCTGAGTGCTGGGCAGATGCATGGAGAAGGATCCTTTCCTTCAGGCTACAAAGCAACTCTACTACTCTCTGGGGGCTACTTCAGAACTCTAGAGTAGTCTGCCTACTTCATTCAGCTGGTAGGGGACTAGAGGATCTCTCAGGTAGGATCCAGTGATTCTTAGCCATTCAGGAGAGTTGCATAGCCCCACTGTACAGATCTCCATATCCAGCACATTCACACAGTTGCATACATTCCACTTCTTTGGGGCCCTCCATGACCAGGGAGCGAGAGGCAGGATTTATTCCACGTTGTACAGGGTATGGTCAGAGCAGGTGCCTTAACTTTTAGCTGTTTTCTTCATGGTATGTGAAAATTTGTCACATGCAGTCATTTTATGCATTTTAATGCATTACATAATTTTCAGCCATCAACACTTTCCTTACGGTTCACACGACCCCTATTTCATGTACTGGTCGTATTGCAGCAGTTCAAGACATCCATTATCAGAGGAGTGAGAAAAACCAAGCAAAGAGAATTAAAAACATCACAAAAATTATTAATGGAGATATTAACAGCCAGGTCTGTCACAACACATTATAACATTTCCTTTGGAGACGTTACAATGCATCAGGGGGAATGGACAAGATGACCCAATAGATCTTCTCTTTCTCTCATTTCACATAATCATGTCAATCAGTAGCATGGAATCCGAATAATTTATGCCTTCCATCGCTTTAAGAAAAAAATAATTGTAATATATTCCTATAAATCAGATCCAGGAGCCACAAGTGTAACATCACTTTCCATTCTTCTCCTCCACTCCCTCTTGGATCTACCAAGAAGGTAGGAGGCCCATCCCAAAGAAGTTAGTGCTACAGCCACCACAGGACTTAGGTGCCTAAATCTAACATTTAGGCTCCACTGAGAACCTTAAAACTGCTGCTTAAGCCTGCAGCCCCCAAATTCATTAGGCACCTAAGTTTCTGCTAGTAGGCATGCACAAAGCTGTCTATGTCTGATGCTGCTGAACTTCCGAGTGTTCTAGCTCACACTTAAGCCCCAGTGTGATTCACAAGCTGGAGTTCCCCTATCTCACCTGTAGGGCCTGATCTGGTGGGTTGAAGTGGCAGGGATGCTGTGAGCCCTCCCTAGAGTCAGACCCTGTGTGGCCAGAGAACACTGATATTTAGTGTACTTTTTACTCCTTCCCAACATCACAGCTACAGGGCAATAGCTTCTTGCACCTCACTCTAGATGGAACCAGGAAGCCACGCAGACTGGATCTTGGGTACAGCCTGCTGGTTGCCAACTGTGTGAACAAAAAGGTTCCAACTTGGCTTTGGTACCTCTAAGAGTTTTCCTTTTGGAGCAGGGGACATCATAAGTTTGTCTTCAGAACAACTTCCAGCAGCATCAAAACAAAGTAAGATCTAGTCAATCTGCTAAGGCATCAGGCATACTTCCCTATCTAAGCTTACCTTCTCTATTCAGAACTCAGGGAAGCATCTGCCTCTTTACATCAGTTTGCACTGACATATCCTGTGCAGCATCTTCTTCCTTTTATAGAGTGTTGGAGATTTTAGATTCCTTTTGATCCCAAATTTTTGCAATCAAAAGAGTAAACCATTCTAGCCTGGATGAAGTCACACAGGTGATGGCTCAACACTTCCTCAAAGAGCTTTATCATTGCCATTGTTTTTAACTTTCCTGCTTGGTTCCTTTAACACCATCCTTTGATTTAACTCCTGGCAGCAGGTTAATATCAAAGAACCCCCCATCCCTACCCATAAATCCCTCATTCCTTCAGACCAAAGCTACGAAAGATACAGAAGGGTTAGACCTAAGTATCTGGCCTAATATGTACAAGTACATTATTATTTTGGGCTATCTGTAACCATTTAAAAAAATTTAACCAGAAAAGGTTCAAAAATTGGATTACCTGGTTGCTGGCAAAGCAAGAGATTCAAGGTTAACAGGACCCACTTGGCTCTCCCGCAAGCATTCTTGCAGTGCAATGCACAGCCACTCAAATTCTCTTATCTACCATGTTACTAACTATCAGGCTATTAAAGTCTGTGACATTCCCCAGGATACAATCAGGGCTGATGGACAGATGCGTTCCCTCAATTCTCCAACTTGGGGCGTCTTTTACACTGGTTTTCTGTCAGAACAGCCACTCCTGGTCTGTTCACACACAGCCTCCAGTATGTAAATCACTACTACCTATACACTAGCTATAGTGTCTGAGTGCTATAGCCATCCACTCACAAATTATAGTGCATGATAACATCAGCAGGCTCTCAGTCCCAGACTTCCTCCCAGATATAGGCATCAGGCATCCAGCACCCTCCAGGACAATACAAACTGATATAAAGTCTGTCATTTCATTAATAGAAAATGATGTGCACAAGCCTTGTTATCTCAAATGGAGCTCCCCAAACAAACACACACTGGTTTAGAATTAGTTACAATGAAATAGAAGGTAAAACATAAACTAATATCTAATTTAACAAGCTAAGTCAATTCAAAACAAAGGTTTCTCTCACCTCACGCTTAGCAGTCTTACTGCCTGGAATCCTTTCAGCCATGACTTCTCCCTTAGTTCAGTGTTAATTTCCTTGTCCTTCAGATGTTGTTGATGCCATGAGTAGAGAAATATTTTTGGGCCTCTGTTTTTCTTTCTTATAGCTCCCTTTTTCTTTGAAAATGATCTCCAGCTGAGGTTCAGGAGGCAGCCAGTCTGCAGAGACAGGAATCTCAAGTTGTTCATTGCCAAGATGTAAATTTCTCACTCACACCCTTTTTCCTGCCAAAGAATGGCTGCTTAACCAGATGATAGTCCATTTAATTTCATTGATACCTGGCTGAGGCCTCAGTTTGTCTTTTGTCTTGAGGAAGTCATTTGTGCCTCTTTCTCCAGATTTAGAATATGTCTTAGTAACAGTAGAAGCTTATAACTTTACATACAATGTTACCATACGTTTTTTGCCAGAATAATAATGTTCAGAAAATTATGAGTTTTCATATGATATCTCTCACAAAGGTATACTTTGTATAACATCCTTTATTGTTTTGTAAAAAAGTTCAGCATAGGGATGCAGACAGTCACAAATTCCCACTGGGTCTGTCATCAAGCCCTGCTGAAAGGCATTTCTATTCAGATCAGTCTAAATTTAACTATTTGCTTTCCACTTTCACCAGCTTTTTCTTTTTGGTTAACAGTACAACACTTACTTATGCCTTTCCTAGTCAAAGGCCCTCATCACATGAAATAGGGATACACCCCCTAGAGTGCATGGGAAATGTGTCATTTCAGCAATAAGACCACTATTCAGCGAAGCACTTAATAATGTGATTAAATAGCTTATGCTCCTTTAATTTAGTACTTTGCTGAATGAGGAACCAAGAAAAGAACAATAGGTGAACATATAAAAATTACTTACCAGTTAGAAGAGCATAAGACATAGCTAGCAAATACAAAATGGCCATTATAAAGCTGCAGCAACTTGGCTCCACCAAATTTAAAGAACCAAACCCAGAAAGGCATACTGGGAGGGAAAAAATGATATGAAGGTAACTGCAGCAGATGATATTAATAGAAAATTATAAAGGAAGCTATTCTTAGGGAAAGTCTTGCTTTATCATTTAAATGAAAAGTTTTATGTTTATTAAACCCTACTTAGCTGAATGTTTCTACACCTTTGCTCTATGTGGATAAACAAGGTTATATAGGTAATTGTTGTTTGTGTTCCACCATTTATTTATTAGAATGAATGTTTGTTTGAAACCATGAGATGAAGTTTTGATTTAATTATGGCTTTAATTTTGTACTATGCTCTGATGTTTAAAGAGGGATGTTTTAGAAAATAATAATAAAACAGGCACCTTATATTAAAAACAGGAGAAAGCAATTGCATCAGAGACTTACTTCTTAAGTGGATATTTTTATAAGGGATGTGTATTTAATTTAGGCTTAAAACCTAGCCCATGTATATATTTGAGTTGCTGGGAAAATTGAATTTCTGTCCTGTGAGACATTCTGAGTTTTTGAAATTTGGTTTTATTCTGACTTGAAATAACATGTCAAATTCTTAGAATTTCCTATGAAATGAATTATTCTGAAATATTTCATTTGAGGAAAATATTTTTTTTTACTTTAATATACTAAATTATAATATAAAATAAAAACACTGACTTTAAGCATTCAGTTTACTAGCAAATTCCAGGCAGCATCTTGAAACAAAATGTTTTGACTTTATGAACTACAAAGTTTTGACTTTACTCAAGTGTACTGATGATTTCCCATTAAAGTGTTGATGAAATCAGTAAATTCCTGTGAAATATTTTCATTTTGTCACATTAGCATTTTTTGACATAATTTTTGTTCAGCTGTATATTTATATGTAGAAGTGTCTAATACCAGGGTACTGTAGTTTGACATAGAACAAATGTAAGGGCTCAATTGTACCTACATGCTTGTACAGCATTAGGCATGCTCTGAGCATACCTACCAGCTCAGGACCTGTAGGTGAGACAGGTGTCTCCCCGCCTACCTTCTCCTGGTTTGAACCTGAGCTGCTACCCAAGCCCCTATATCCAAACTACTAGCATGAGTCTGTCTATGCATGCTGAGAAGCTCACTCCCGCTACAGCATAGACATAGCCTTGGTGCCTAATGCCCATTGATTTAAAATGTGAAGAATCCCAACAGGCACCTACCTCTATCAGTCTGGCCCTTATGTATTTCTGAAAATGTTACTTGTGTCTCTTAACACTTGCTACACAGCAATATCTTTTCTACCTAATTATGGCCTGGAATGAATTTTTCAAGCAAGTAATAAACTCCTGAAATAAGTGGTTAAAATAGAATTGCTGATTGATTCAAGTATATTCTGGGAAGTGTCTGTTTAATAAACATATGTTCTTGGTGCTCACTATTTATTAGCACTAAATTTCTCTTCCAGTTAATAATTGGACAGTTAATGTCAATTGTCTTCTACGGGCTATATTTTATTGACTGCCTCGTTGAGAAAGGAAAAAGCTTAATCTTGCTGAATTAAACTAGAAATGTTAATTCTAGGATAATTATCAGTGTTACGTAAAAAATATTTAAAGCTGCATTTTAAGAATCTGGTGGAAATTAAATTTGAAACCTGCCATCTATGTCGACACTCATAAAGTCAGATTTCTGTATTGAATTGCAGCTTTCATGCAATTCTCGCACACAAGGTTCTGTATCAGGAACAGAAGGCTGCATCCAGTCACTGTTCCTTTGAGTGTTAAACTTCAATTTCCAGTTGCACAGATGTTCAAGGATCCTTTGAATTTAATAAGGATGACTCACCCAGCTGAGGAGTAAAGAGGATGGGCTTTAAGTCCTCTAATGCTCCCAGAGATCAATGAATTCCAGATGAAAACCATTCAGCTAAATCTGTAATATCATCATGGACTGTCCATTATCTTCTATGTCCTCTTTGCTTGTCTTGCTGCTTAAGGTATGGTGCATTTTGAAAGCAGGTTCTAATGACCTTTACATGAGTCACAGCAATGATATAACATTTCCTGTCCTATTTTTGAATTATATTGCAAATGGCTCAAATCAATTCATGAAAATTTTGGTACAGTTAGTCATTATGGGGTACATCTTTAGCCACATGCATAATGATATTTTCCTTTGCACTGCTGTTAATTTGGATTAATTTTTGACTTGTTTCTGATTTTATATCGTTTTTCAGAAGCGTGGTTAGAAGTATACAAATCTATTGCTGTATAAGTTTACCTGTGTTGGCATATACATTGCAGCATATTGATCCTATTAAACATATTTACCATCAAGACAATATTTAAATTATAGAATGTTGAGCAATAAATTAATTGTCCATTTGTTATAAGGGTGATGAGCTTTGTTGAAATTTGTATAATTTGTCATTCTACTGGAAATACAAAGCCAGATTTTGAGAAATATGTTTATACAATTATGTTCCTAAGTTGGATGTGCAATTTGGATTTTGCACACAACTGTTGATTGCATATGCAAATGACCATTTGGACATGTAAACTGATGAGTGCATAGAATGACTGCAGTTACACAAATCTGGGACACAAATGCACACACTTTGAAAAATGCACACAGAGGGAAAGTACTGTCGTCGATTAAAAACTGGCTAAGTGACAGGAAACAGAATAGGAATAGTCTATTTTAATCATGGCAAAAAGTGAACAGAGGGCACTACAGTCTTTCATACTAGGATTGGTGTTGTTTAATATATGTATTAATAGCTTGAAAAAAGAAATTCAGCAGTGGGACAGCACAATTTACACACAATTCAAAATTATTTAGGTTAGTCAAGTCCAGGGAAGACTGTGAGAAAGTTCAGAGGGACCTAATTAAGGTAGGGGAATGGGCAACACAACTGGCAGATAAAAATTTGAATGCAAAGTAATGAAAATTGGAGGGGGAAAAACACGCATGCATCTCGCAGGGTTCTAAATTAATGACATCTCAGGAAAAGGACCTGCATGTCACTGTGGAACAGCCGATATGCAGCTGTGATAAAAAAGAAAAACACAAAATGGCGGGATACATAAGGAATGAGATGGAGAATAATAAAGAAAATATTATATACATCAATAGTACTATCTCATCTAGAATACTGTGCGCGGCATTGGTCCCCTTATCTCAAAAAGGATATTGCTAAATCAGAAAGAGTTCAGGAAAGGGCAACAAGAGTAAGTATGGACATGGACAAACACTCACATGAATGAGAGAGATTGAAAAGATGGGGCTTAACTCCCTTAAAAAGGAGATGAATAAGTGAGGACAAAGTACATAAAAGAATGAATGGTTTAGAAAAGGTAGATCAGGAACTTCTGTTCTCCCTGTCTCAGAACACAAGAGCAAGGGATGAAGTCAGCAAAATTGAAGGGGAGCTCATTCATAAGTGAGAGAAGGAAATGGTTTTTCAGACACCATGTAATCAGACACTTCAACACATTGCCACAGGGTGTCATTGAGGACAAGAATTTAGCAAGAGTCAAAGAGAGATTGGACTTTACATGGACAACAAGAATAGTCAGAGATGTGAAGGTTAAAAAAAGTTTTGTAAGGGAGAGAAACCTCATACTTCAGAGTTTAAGGCAATCTTGAACTATTCCAGGTTAGAAGGAAATTTACTGGGGGATGGGGTGGGGCAGCTTTTCCCACTACTCTCTATTGGAGGGTCTTATCCTGGAACACCTGGTGCTGGTCACTGTTATCAGCAGGATACTGCACTAGGTGCACCACAGGTCTGAACCAGTATGCCAATTCCTATGTTCAGTCTCAGTCTGCAATACTGGTAGATAGCTAGTGTGGTCCTGCTGCCCCAAACTGGTGTACAATGCATGCTCCTCATTCAATGCAGAGCTCACAGGACAGTGAGCAGGAGTATGAATGGGGAAGAAGTGAGGTAGGGGAGCAGGGCCTGCTGATCTTCTTCTTTGTCTCCTTGGGAAATAGCCTATCTTCTTCTCGGGGATCTTCCAAGCTCAGTGGTGACAGAAAGGCACCACTGAGCTTGGAAGATAAGGCAGTTTTATTACAAGTCCACAAAAGCATTGTAGTTCCTTTCTGGGTGATTACACTTGCTCTCATCAGGCATCTGTGGTCTGGGATACTGTAGAGTTTAAAAGTGAATTAAGGTCAGATCATAGTTAAAATAAGTCTGCATTGCTGCCTGCAGCAATGCCCAAAATGATGCTGAGATCTTTCATTAAATCTTCGTAGAAAATATTCCCCCAGAGCCACTGTTGGAACATATGTATAGGGCCCTTCGTTTTTGGCTTTTCCCCAAAACCTCTGAAAAATATCTGGGTTTTGAAAAATCCAGTATTCAGAATTTTCTGATGTCTACCTGGATTTTGTACATGCTCCAAATCTCCAGACCCAGCCTTCCCACCCTTGCAGACTCTCCAATGGATGGCAGTGCAAAACACTGAGTGAACAGAGGAGTGTAACTGCTTCTTGGTGGCTGCTGCAGCTGCACAGAGAGGGAGTGAGATGGGATGGGAACCTGCTAAGACCATGGACGCTGCAGTGACAGATGCATTACAAGGCCCCAAATCACATGTACTAGTTCCCTCATGACCCCACCTTTCAGTGCAGCCCTAGAGTTTATATGCCCCCCTCTTCCAGGCACCCCCTTATCCTCCCCTCATTTCCCTTTTTGAGAGTCAGGAACCCGCTTCCCACCATCCACTTCTTCCTGGCACTCTCCTCCACCTCATGTCCCCTGCCACTGTATCAGGTACCCTCTCTCCCCATCAGGCGCCACCGATCCAATTCCCCGATCGATATATCTCGACCTCACAGGGGCTAAGACTGCAGGAGAACAAGCCTTAGAAAAGAACTTTGAAAAAAACTGCTGTGAGTCTTCGCTACCAAGGCTTTTAGAATTCATGCCGATGCCCCTTATGCCAAGCATAAATGTGCAAGGCAACAGCAGTCAACTGCTTTGGTTTTAAAAAGAAGCTTTATTTTTGTAATGGGCAATGAGGCAATGGTTTCACAA
Source organism: Dermatemys mawii (assembly GCA_007922305.1). Taxonomy (NCBI): domain Eukaryota; kingdom Metazoa; phylum Chordata; order Testudines; family Dermatemydidae; genus Dermatemys; species Dermatemys mawii. The sequence continues at coordinate 12,086,360 of ML677333.1, read as the reverse complement.
ACAATAACCTCTTACTTTTCTCTGTTGCTTTTTGTCTGTCCTCCCGTCACTCAGTATTAACCCTGACACTGACCAAAAAACTGTGAGGTTATTTTTTGTACTGATTTTTCACCTGCTTTGTTTAATTTTTGAAATGAACATTGATAAATTCCTGAGAAGTTTTAGGAAAAAAATAAAAACTGGCAATTCAGGGTCTTGGGTATCTGATTCCCATTTCCCTCTGCATTTTCAACACCTACACCCCCCACAGCTTCCTCCCTGCATCATTCTGGCTAGTGTCTAGTAGCTTCAAAAAAACATTTGGCTGGCTGCATTTCAGCTGCAGTTTGATAGAAGATTTATTGATATTCCTACAATTTACATCAACATTTGTCACTGTGGCATGAGAGAGAAAGGGGTTGGCACGGGAGAAGGAAAGAGATTTTCACTATTTTAAACACGGCAAAGAAACCTCACTGATTTTTCATTCCTCCTCAGAGCCCGTGGTGAACTGTCTTCCTCATGATGGTCTTTTGCACGGAAAATGTGTTGGCTGGAACATGACTCCTGGTATCCAGCTTTACTGCTTTGGCATATTTGCAAGCAGCATCTTTTTAAAACTAGTATGAAAGCCATCAAATAAGCAAGCAATGCAGTGCAAGGTTCAGCTCTTGTGCTGTGCCTCCTGATAGGTGGAGCACAGAAGGCGTAGTCCAGGGGCAACTTAAGAAAAGGTGGCCCCATAACATTTTGCAACCCCTGTCCCAGATTCTGGGTTACTTCCAAGGCAAAACATCCCTTGGTATAATTTAGAGCAGCCCTGGATGCTGTTTTATTTTATGGCAACCTCTGCAGGGTTGCCTGTCAGTTGTGCAGCAGCCCAGAATCTCAGTAGTGTTCAGAGGTAGGGCACGCCCCTTCCCACCTCTTTATTCTACTACTGGCCCCAGCTGCCCCCCTAGCCTACCCATATACCAGCATTTGCAAGGAAGGCACCATGGTCTAGAGCCATGTTTGTCAATCTTTTTGATTCCAGGGGGTGATTTGCTGCCTTCCTAAACTGTGTCAGGGAGATCTCAGGGACTGGCACAGGTCCACAGACCAGTCATTGAGAAACACCAGTCTTGACTGAGACCAGGATCTAATTCTAGCTTTATTGTTGGGTGATCAAATCACTTCACCTTCCTGTGCCCCAGTTTTATCATCTGTAACATGGAGATAATGATACAAACTGCCTTTGTAAAGCACAATGAAATCTATTGTAAGAAGCAGGTATCCTTACTAGAATGCCTTAAAGTTGATCTTGCACTGCTTTTGTGCTGGGGGATTTCTTCCAAATTTACCCTTATATGCCAGTACATTGTGTTTCTCTGGTAACACAGGTAAGCCATAATGCTGAACTAACCAGTCAACTCATTTTTTGGTTTCTTTCTGTTGCTGAAGTGAATTCCAGGCCTCTGCCTTCCCCATCATTGGACTATTGGTGTTACACATTCTGACTCTGTAATTCAGCAGGTGCAACAGCTCACATGTTCTTGCAGGAAAAGTTTGATTTTACTGTAAATTCTGGTTTGAGATTTACTATAAAAACAATACATACAGTACTGTAATAACAAATCATACACTAAAATGAGATTGACAGAGTTGTCACAATAGTGAACAATTATTGACAGCTCAAGAAGATGAATGGATGTTCTAGTTACAATTGATTAGGCCCCAGCTGGAGTATTGTGTCCAGTTCTGGGTGTCACATTTCAGGAAGGATGTAGAGAAATTGGAGAAAGTCCAGAGAAGAGCAACAAAATGATTAAAGGTCTAGAAAATATGACAGATGAGGGAAGATTGAAAAAACTGGGTTCATTTAGTCTGGAAAAGAGAAGACTCAGCGGGGCACATAACAGTTTTCAAGTACGTAAAAGGCTGTTACAAGGAGGAGGGAGAAAATGTGTTTCGTAACCTCTGAGGATAGGACAAGAAGCAATGGGCTTAAATTGCAGCAAGGGAGGTTTAGCTTGGACATTAGGAAAAATTTCCTAACTGTCAGGGTGGTTAAGCACTGGAATAAATTGCCTAGGGAGGTTGTAGAATCTCCATCATTGTCTAACGTTCTCTTAAAAATCTCCAAACACTTGTCAGGAATGGTCTAGATAATACTTAGTCCTGCCATGAGTGCAAGGGACTGGACTATATGACCTGTCAAGGTCCCTTCCAGTCCTATGATTCTAAAACAAAAATGAACGACCCCCAAACCAGTGTAAGATTTTTATCTCAATTCGAACAGAATAAATTCAGACTCATTCAAATGACTCCAGTAAAATTATTCTGGATTTACATCCCTATTGACTGAGGTCAGAATCTCATCCCATTGTTTATTTTGTTTTTAAATTAATTCTAATATTATGCTTTAATATCATCCATGTCCTCTTCCGGCAGAGGAACACACACATGTATAAATAAATGCTCGTGTCTCTCTACAGACCACCAGAGATCTCACCTGCCTCTGACAATGACTAAAGCACAAAGAGATAATCCTAGAATCGTAGCTCATTGCTAGTCCAATTGGAAGGGGAAATCCTTGAGCAGAGATTTTCCACAGGGAAATGCATAACCATTAGAGCGACCAGCATTATTGTTTGAGCTATTCGTTAAAATTGTTTACAGAGGAAAAAAATAATTGTATTTAAAAGCTTTTCCCCTCTTTTCTCAGTTTTTAAATGTCTCTCTTCTTGTAGTTAGAGGGCACTGTTTTCTTTCAAAGCTCTTAATCAGCTAGTAAATTATGTTATAAAGGTAACAAGATCATGCTGCCTGCTCTACTGTATCCCCGGATTGATTGACACGAAACATATACCTATCAAAAGGGGAAAATCAAATAATTGGTTACTGTGCTGTCAAGGCAGAAGGTTTAGGTTTTGGAGCAACCTGGGGACACCCACTTCCTGAGCTGAGAAGCAGGACATTGTTAGGCAAACAGCGCATTATCAACATCATCTAGAACCGGTGAAAAAAAAACTTTTGCAATCATCAAAGATTTTTTTTGATGGAAAAAGCCTTTTTGACAAAACACTTCTATGTTTGTTGGAAACATTTTAGGTTTTCATCAAAAACTAGAATTTTATTTTTACAGCAAAAAACTGGCAAAGGAAACCCCCCCATCACATTTCTCATCAAGTTTTTTAACCATCACCACAACACATCTGCTGCAGAATGCTCACAGGTCCTGACAGTGGTTTGAGCATTGGCCTTCTAAACCCAGGATTCTGAGTTCAGTCCTTGAGGGGGCCATTTAGGGATATGGGGCAAAAATTTGTTGGATGATTTAATTAGGGATTGGTCCTGCTTTGAGCAGGAGGTTGGACTAGATCATCTCCTGAGGTCCCTTCCAATGCTGATATTCCATGATTGTAACTACATTGACTTGAGTGGAGTCACTCCTGATTTACACCAGTATAAGTGAGCTGAAAAGCAGGCTCAGTTTTTAAAACTGATTAAGAATCAAACCCTGTAGAGTGTCAATTTTCCATGCCAAGAGATGACATAGTGAAAACAATTCCTCCATAGACGCTGGATAGAAGTGAGTAATAAGCAAATGTTTACGGATAAATTTGTCATTTTATCTACATTGAGATGTACTTTATGGCCTTTGGGTCTTTCATTTTATAAATGGACAAACTGTGACAAAGAAAAGTTTTAACTGATTCAAAAGCACCGAGTGAATTAATTTCAAAACTAGGATGAAGAGCCAAGACTCCTGGATTCCCTCCTTATCTCTGCCAGTGATTCTATGACTTTGGGCAAATTTGATTTTTGTTTTCAGTTTCATCATATTCATCTATAAAATAATTTTCTCAACAATGACCTCTAGGTAAAGTAATTGACCAAGGTAATTGGTATTTGTACATTTTGTTGTGATTCTAGCATGGAAGGGGTTATATAAATGCAAGTATTAATATTTTTTTTGGTAATCTTTCCTTTTTTGTTTATGCAATATCTTAATATCTTCTGTCCTGCTAACATAAGATGCTTCCATATTTTTAATTTATATTTTTATATAACATTGCACTATGCAGTGAAGTAATCAATACTGTGACGGAGTCAGACCAGAAGGGTATAGGAGAGTGCTGGAAGGCAGGTATATCAGCCTCAGGATGTGCAGGTCCCTGTTCCCTGGATAGCCAAACAAAGGCCATTCCAGGCCAATCAAGACACCTGGGGCCAATTAAGAACCTTCTAGAAAGGAGTAGAAACAGCTAGCCTGATTGGGACACCTGAAGCCAGTCAGGGACTGGCTGAAACCAGATAAAAACCTCTCAGTTCGTCAGGTGGGCTGTGGGTGTCAGGAGGTGTGGAAGGAGGTTGTGCTGTTGGTGAGACTGAGTGGTGGACAACATATCATCCAGAAGGAAGGAGGCCCTGAGGTAAGGGTGAAGTGGAGTTTGAAGAAGCAGGGACCGCTGTGAGGAAGTAGCCCAGGGAATTGAATTGTGTTTTGTGGATAAAAGGTCAGCCATCTTAGCTGATACTATTAGGGTCCCTGGGCTGGAGCCCGGAGTAGAGGGCAGGCCCGGGCTCCCCCACTTTTCCCATCTTCTATACTGGCCTGTGATGAAGGTAACTCATTAGGTGGTGACTCTTGCCAATTATACTGAGAAAGGGAGGTCACTCTGGGGCCTAGATGGGTTTCTGAGGCCCCTAAATCTGCCAGGAAGCGCAGGACCCACAAGTACAAACTTGGAGCTTTGTCACAATATTTATACATAGGCATTATGTATTATTAATAATAATTGTAACAATACCTGGCTCTCTTAGATGGCAGTTTATCGATAGAGCTCAAATATTTTATAAAGTTTCATTAGCCTTATTTTACATATGGGGAAACTGAGGCACAGAGCAATTAAGTGGCTTGCCCAAGGTACCCAGTAGGCCATTAACCAAATCAGGAACATAACTCAGGAGACCAGTGCCATGCTGCCTCTTGGGGCACATCTACATTTCAATAAAAGACCTGTGACATGACTACAATTGGCCCAGTTCATCTGGTTTGGGCGGTGGGATTATAACATTGCAGTAATGAGATTTTGGGTTGGGCTGGATCCTGAGTTCTTTGTCCCCAGGAAGAGTTTGGGTCTCCAGTCCGAGCCCAATAAGCCTGAAGTCAGCTAACCCATGCTTTGAGACTCAGTGCCATGGGTTTTTTATTGCAGTGTAGATATACCTTTGGTTACTACCTGAATAATTAATGTAGGGTTAGGACAAAGACATCCACAAAGCTACATCATTGTCCTCCTTCAAATTCTCCCTTAGAACTCTCTTTTCTTGTGATATCTATAAAAAAGTAACCATCTAGGGTGCTGTTCCCACTGCCTATCAGGCAGACTCATACAGTACTGGAAAACAATTGAAATATTTTGACAAAATTCCCTTGCTCCCTCTTTTAAAAAATAAAATACCCAGGAAGAGGTGGGGTGGAGGATGGGGCAGAGGTTTGGAGAAAGGGGTGGATTGGGGGCTGGGTTTAGGACGGAGTCGAGCACCCCCAGGGAACGTGAAAAGTCGGCACCTCTGATCTGTGGTGAGATACAACCACTGAGTCAGAACTTCAGCTGTGTATACCAGAATAGCTTTGACTCCAATTAAGTTGGCCTCACTTACAACAGCTGAGGATCCAGACAAACAGTCTGCAATGGAGTGGACTTTGCTAAAGAACCATAAGGCCCATTGCCTCACCACATGCGTTTTTTCTGAACCAATCAGAAAGTGCCCTTCTACCTTTGTACTTCATCAAAATAATGCAGTAAAGTAAACTAGAGGCAGCCTGTAACCTAGTCTCCTTGGCAATAAGATAGAACATGATAGTTGGAGAAGTCAAGGAAGAGGAAGATTACAAAGGCTGGGATTAGTGATTAAATTTAGGCTCCTGGTCATCTCTTCCTTTTATATTTTGTTAGGGAGGAAAGTCAGCAAGGCTCTGCCTCTGTCCTGAGTCAGGAATGGATTTCTCTCAACATTAGTTTTTTGTATGTACACCACGACAAAGTCTGACCTTTCCCTTCCTCCCCTTTGCAAAAACAAACCAAAACATTTCTAGTAGCTCTCATTTGATCTCACTTCTCAGTTTCATGAACAGAAATCTCAACCCACACAAGTCATACAGTCAACCCACTTGTATAAATAATACACCTGCTTCTTCCAGAGAAATACCTGAGACCAATGAAGTGAGCCACTGTAGAGGTTTTGATTATAAAGTAATGAGTTACTCTGGGCTGTAAGTTAGAGTATGTGCTTGAAACACTTTGCTTTCGCTGGAAGTGAACCTTGTCAAGTAAAGGTCTCCTGAATAATGCCTCTTATCTGGGGATCAGGCAGTACTTGGTGTAGTCACTTTGCCCTCTGAAAAGAGAAGTCAGATGAATTTTTGAATTTTATATCAAATATACCAAAATAGATTCTATATGCAGCATAACAAAGTTCCTACTGAAATACAAGGATAGAGACTTCTGTGGTATTCTTGTGTATTGAATGGAGACCATAATAATCAATAAATGTACTGTATTCCTGCGCTTAGTTCCATTAAAATCACAAGGCAATGTACTTCTGTGTGAACAGTCAGGTATTCTTTGCAAGCCTTTGTATCACTGTTTAATTAATATTATCCTAGGCAACACTTACCTTCCCACTGATTCATTTGGGAAGATACATTTAGGGGAAGGCTAGATGAATGTGCCTTGTTCCATAAGAATTTCCACTGACTTTTTGTGGAATAAGATGCTGCTCATCTCAACTATCATCAAAATCCTATTAATATAATAATTTGTTGTGCCTAATTACTCTGTCTTTATGTTCTTCCTGTTACAGAGACAAATTCTGATCTCAGTTTCTCACGGAAGTGAGATGCTTAGCCCTCTGGCCTGATCCAGCAAAGCATGTAAACACATGCTTAACTTAAGTATGTGAGTGAGTATTCGCATGCTTAACGAAAAGGAAGGATGGTCCATTAGTTACAGCACTAGCCTGGGACTTCGGCAACCCACAGTCAGCTCCCTGCTTTGACACAGACTTCCTGTAGGACCTCAGGCAAGTCACTTAGCCTTCATGTGCCTCAGTTCCATATCTGTCTATGGGGACAATAGCACTTCCTATCACATAGGGGTGTTGTGAGAGAAATACTTTAATTGTGAGGCAGTCAGAAGTAAAAAAACAGAATTTATGTAAGAAATACAAAATATATTTAGTGACTGCTTACTCTCTTGTACAAATCAGGTACACATGTAGTGGTCAGTCTAAGACCCCAATCCTGCAAACAGTTGAACATGTCACTTTATATACTTGCGTAGTTCCACTGAAGTTAGAGACAACTTTGATACATACAGATAGCCACAGGAATAAATATTTGTAGTATTGGGGCTTAAACATAAGAATAAATGAGCTCAGATATGAATCTCCAAGCAACCACAATGGGGGGATTTCTCATCACACAGAGGTGCAGCTTGTTTACTTTTTAAACTTCAGGAGTATGTTGCAGCAGATATACAGGCATTGTAATTTTGCACCAAAATTGAATTAATCTGATTGCAGTATTCATATAATTCTCATAAATAGCAGTGTCTTACCATTCCATATTAAAAATGGTTCATCTGCAAATCCCTAGCTGGCATGTTAAAGTCAGGCATGTGTTTGCTCATAATATTAACTTACCTATAGCAGACAAATGATACAGATCACACTTTTGTTGGATGTGCTCATTTATTGAGCCACAGAAAGTGCCATTTGAATTTCTCCTATTTGAATTAGCAGTGAGGTTAAAAGGAAACTAAATCAAACACACTCATACAGAAAAGCAACTTCAAGTACAGCGGGTGAAAAAAAATTCAGCAAACACTGAACTATTATGCATATTTGTGTCCATTTCCCCAAACTGTTAGTTTTAAAAACAAACCACAAGAATTCTGAAAAAAATTAAAATGTTGACATTTTCTTTTGAAAGATTTTTTAAATGATTTTATTTTTTTTGTTTGAAATGACTTCATTTCAAAAAACTTTTTTGTTTAGAAAAATGCACAAAATGATTGAAATGTAAACAAAATATTTCAGTTTCATCAAAATAAAACTTCAGTTTAAGGCACATTTGTTTTTCAGTGTTTTGTTTCACTAAAATTATTGTTTTTGATCTGAGCTCTTAATTTAAAAGAGAACTGGATAAATTCATGGAGGTTAAGTCCATTAATGACTATTAGCCAGGATGGATAAGGAATGGTGTCCCTAGTCTCTGTCAGAAGGTGGTGATGGATGACAGGAGAGAGATGACTTGATCATTACCTGTTAGGTTCACTCACTCCGGGGCACCTGGCATTGGCCACGATTGGTAGACAGGATACTGGACTGGATGGACCTTTGGTCTGACCCAGTACAGCTGTTCTTATGATAGCTCAATTTTTAACTTTTTAAAATTGACAGTGAACCAAAAATATCCATTCTTCAATCTACCCTACTTCTGAGCAATCTGTTAGTCCTAATGATTTCCAAATTTGTTTTGAAATAATATGAAAAAACAGAAGAAATAGAACACTGTGTGTAAGGCATGAATAGAGCTCAGCATCTTGCAGAACTGAAAATCTTAATACGTGTTTTGTTCCAATTTCTGTGACTTGACAGAAAATTCACAGCACAGAAATAAGGATTAATGTTCAATTTATCTGATCCAAATAGTTATAACTGTAATTGAACATTAATCCTTATTTGTGTGCTGTGAAAGTGATATTTAATTTGCTTCTTAATTTTTCTCATATACTTACAGATTATTTTCAAAGTGTTGTAGCCATGTTGGTCCCACAATATTAGAGAGAGAAGGTGAGTGAGGTAATATCTTTTATTAGACTAACTTCTGTTGGTCTCTTTCACCAACAGAAGTTAATCCAATTAAAGATTATTTCCTCATCCACCTTGTTTCTCAGAATAATTTCAAAGTAGAAGTCTAAATAGAACAGCATATGTAACTAAGAATATAAATGAACAGCTCAAATAACTTGTCTAAATCTCTTAAGCATGCAAGCGCATGTGTCTAGTTGCAGTTTTCCTCTTAAATAGAAAATGTGTGTTGGATTAGCTGACATTACTACTTGCAGCTGCTGTCTCAGGAAATTATGCTCATTCTTAAATTCTGATAGTCTCTCAATACTGTTCATATGTTCCTCTCGACATTCTTATTTTAGACTTGGCCACAGTGGCAGTTGGTGCCATCACATCTAAGTAATTTCTATGAAAAAGGAGAACTCTTCATATTGTAAAGCTCATATTTATTAGGTAAAAGTGTCATCAGCATTTCTAATCTTTTTTTTTTTAAGGTATCTATAAGCTTGAAATTTTTTAGCACAACAAAATCTGTCACTGATAGGCCTGATTTTCAGTAAAATACTCTACACTTATTTTGCATATTCACTATAGACTCAAATCTGTTTTTGTATATGTCTCTGGCTAGATTTGAATCTCCTAGATTATAAACTCTTTGAGACAGGGACGATCATTTTCTATACGTTTGTACACCATATTTCTCAATGGTCCCACACCAAATTGGTCAATGTTATTTTTAAACAAACACTTATCCTTGTGCACCTCAGGGATCTGAGTATACACATCTGGTAGTGTGCATACAAATTAGATGAGCATTTGTGTAGGTGGCTGGAAGAGAATGCTTCTAACCGTTGGCCTTCATCTTACAAATGCTTATACACATGCTTAAACTTACATATGTGAGTAGTCAACTTCAATAGGAACACTCACGTACAGCTCTGTAAGCATTTGCAGGAAGAGAGCCTCAGTGAAAATCAGGCCATATAATGATTAGCGGATGAATTTAGACACAGGTCAAGTTTGGTTTGCTTCCAGTTCCTATTGCAAGCTCCAGAGGGGACAGCGTTAAGATATTGTGAGGATGTGGACTGAATTAAGTTTAATACCTTTGGAGTCCATTGTACAAAATTCAATTGTTTATGGGTTATTATGGGATTTCATGTAACTTCTCTAGGAGACATGACTAATTCAGTCTCTGGGAGATATTAGAAACAACTAAGGATTTCTGGGGACAATACATGTGAACTGAATTTCTTAGGATATACTTGGGAGGAGAGAAGAATGCAAATGACCCACCTTGAATCCATCTTTTTTAAACCGGAACTTTGAGCAGAGAGACCCATTATCTGGCTGATTACTTATTCATGGTCTCTTCCAAGAGCCAAACTGCATAAATCAGCAACTCTCTTACTCATGAGTATTCTTGTTTGGAGCAAAGACTGATTAACTTGAGACCATAGGAAAACCTCTAGATGGCAGTTGAAGGACTACCTCTGTCAGAGCCCATGCTGCAGTTGGGATGATCTCTGGTAAGCTTAACATGCCTGTAGGTTCTTTTATTGTTTTTAAATGTGTTTTCTCTGTATTGCTTTTACAATAGAAATAACATGTGCTTGGTTAGAAAGAACTGTATGATAGTAACTTCTACCTCTGGCAAGTATATGTGCTGTCTCTGAAGAGAAGGCAAAAGAAGTCTACTTAAGCAGCCTGGTTTTTGTTGGGGACTTCACAGCATAGTCAGGGGACTATGAAGCTTGGAAATACCCCAGTCAGAAGGGGGTGAGGTGTGTATCCCCACCCAACAAAACCAATAGTGGGGGCGCTGGAAGAATAGAGTAGGTGCTCGTGCTGAATCATAGAGGGGTAAGTTAATATAGGCACAGTTGCCCTGAACTGTGATGTATAGTTACTTAAGTTTTATTTTTCCTGTTTTAGAGATTTGCCACCCTCCATGTTCTGAGAGGGCATGAGGATGGGATTGGAAAGCTGACCTCTGCATTTACTAAGTTTCAGGCAGTGATTATGAATCAAGTAAAAGTAAAGAATAATAGTTCCTGAGCAGAAGGAAACAGACTTTGGAATAGCAGTTTGCTATATTTATAAGTTAGATGGGGCATTTTTGATCTTTTCCCCATTGCTGTGTGAAATCTCTTCAGCATCTATCAATGCTGTTCCTGAATCAGTTGATATGTGTTGCCATTAACCACTGCAAGGCTCTCCTTCTAAAGTGGAATCACTAGTCCCTATTATGACTGCTTGATTCAAAGTAGAGTATTGTCTTTGTCCAGTAAACTCAGTACATCTTGTTTATAGTCATTATAGATAATCCTGTCTTTGTTCCAAAGGAGCACTGCAGTTGCTCATTCCTAAGGAATGATGTTGCATATGAAATTCAAACTCAGGTAATCTTTCCAGGAAGCACAAACAGTAACTGCTATCATGGCCATCTTATGCCGCTCTTGTTAGTTGTTACTTCAATACTTTCTCTAGCACTGAAGATTTTTTTTTTTTAATCTGCAGCTGTGCTGTAACTGCTCAGCTGCCTAGCTCTACTGAAGCCAAAGGAACTACGCCAATTTACTTCAATGAGGATTTGGCCTAGGATATTTGTTATTTGCTGTGTTCTAGAGCAACATACATACATATTGGTAGGTGAATGCAGTGTACAAACTATGCAAATCCATCTCTTCCTTTCTTGCTTCCTCTATGTACACGCAAACACACATATAAATGTCAATTGCTTGTAAAGTATGTAACTGGGCTTTCCTGCATTTATGAATGACGAGAGAATTTCAGGCAATCTGGAAGCCAGCATAAATATATTATCCCCTGGGGTTCGTGATTTTGTCTAAGAGAACTTGCATTATTTTAGCAGCTCGCATTGATCTTTTCTTGGTCCATTTACACTTTTGCCCTATTTGTTCCAGATTTAGCCTGTTCATTCTTCTGTGCTCATTGTCTGCTTTGTTCTTTCTGCTGGAGGAGACCAGCTGCAATCTAGGATCAATCCTTCGTGTGGTGATGGTCTATGATTAATCGATTCTTGCTAGCTGGCTAGTTCCTCTTCCTTTTGTTCCCCTAATACCTTTCTGACCTTAGCTCCAGCTTCTCCATGACAAAGTAATAGCTGATCCTACCTATAGCAACATTTGCTAGCTAGACTGTTGCTTGCACTGGTTCATTTATAAGCAGTGTAACCCTTTGAGCTCCTTCCAGCCCTGTAGTATATAACCAATGTAGTAATGAATCTGCACAATACTGAAATTATAGCTCTGACAGAAGTGTGAATTCATCTCAGTGGGGCATGAACTCCTAAGCCTAATGAAGAAAATTGAAAGGGCAACATTGTCTTTGTCTAAGGGTCAGATCCAATGTACATTGAATTCAATGGGTGTTGAATAGGGCCTCAAAAGAGAGACAGGAGGCAGGGGAGCGAATGTGCTTCCTCCCCAGAAGCAAAAGTCTCATTTGCCTGGTGGGTGCGAAAAACCCAAATTGCTTCCCACACCTTCTAAAAGTTTCCATGATTCAGCTGTCAAAAACTCCTCCTTCCCCATGACAACGTCCAAGATGAGTATTCACTGTCAATACAAAAGATTGTCCCTAAACTTTCAGTGAGCTGCAATGTGAAATAAAGTGAACTTAATATAAAAATAAGCAATACAGGGATACTGCACTGAGTGTGCTGGACTGGCCAATGAGGAGGAGATATTGCCAGGGTTCCTGCTGTATAATTCTAGGTTCCTAGCACATAATATAGGTCTAATGTGCCAAACAGATCTTGGGGTTTTGTTCATATCTTGCTGAAACTTGTGGTAAAACTGCAAGCTTGACTGTATACACGCTATCAGCCAGAAGACAGATATGCAGATCCACAGCTGGTGTAAATTGATGCAACTCCAGTGACTTCAGACCTACAACAATTTATACCAGCTGAGGACCTGGCCTATAACCTTTTGCATATAGTGTCCTTTCTCATAGGGGGAATGAGGCTTAAATAAGGTCGATAAATAAATTGGTAGTGATTTAAAACATAGAAAGATACAGAGGCTAAAAAACCTTTTAATCTGAATCAGAAGTCATTGTGTTTAGCTGGTCTATACCAGGGATCTTCAAACCCCTTCTCACCAAGGAAAAAGTCGTGCGCTCCCCCCGGGGGGTATGTCCACCGAAATGCCACCATGGAAAGCGAAAGTTTCTGCTTTCTGCGGCGGCATTTTGGCGGTACTAAAATATCCCACCTGGGAGTTCGGCGGCCTCCCAGGCAGGATCGGCAGTGGCGCCAGGGTCTCGTGCACCCCTGGGGGTGCACGCACCCCAGTTTGATAACCACTGGTCTATACCACTGTGTAAGCTCACTAGTGTTATTTGATCCATCTTTCCCTTTCTCCCTGCTATCACTGGTTAAAACCACCTTGTTGCATCCTGCCTTAATTAGGCTGTAAACTCTTTTAGATATGTGTACAGAGTCTAACACAGTGTGGCCTTGATCTGTTTTGGGGACCTCATGGCTTTATTTTAATACAAATGATACTTTTGAGACTCTCAGATGAAAGGAGCTATAGGGGTGTAAAGTGTTATTTTTAGTATTATTATTGTGCCTTTGAAGCTTTTTTTGCATGTAGAGGATCTCTTCTAGTCCCAAGTGCAAATTAGGGGCCTGATTTCAGCCATACTTTAACAGAGTCACTCTTTTAGCACTCATTATTTACTAAGTGCCTGATGGCTCTGGTAATTCATGTACTTAGAGTCAAGTTAATTTAGACATGTATCAACTAACTGCAGGGTCAAGACTTTGGCCCCAGAAGTCATTTGGATCACTCCTGTGTGAACAAAAGCAGCAGGAGATGTCTAGTCAGAGTATTTTTGAAACAGGATCGGGGCGACAACAGTATTCCATAGAAATTATAGTACTTAAGTGCTGTGAGGGCATTTTTTATATTATTTGTACATTTTTAAATAACATTGGGGACAGGAAGATTTCCAGCCATTTCACTTTCTTCTGCTTTAAGATTGGTTCACTGAAGAACCAATGGGTCTAAGATTTAGGAGAAAAACTGTGCTTTACCCGAAAAGGCAATGTCAGTTTAATTCTTTCTGAAGCTTCAAGGGACCTCAACTGTAAAAACCGGAGTCTCCTGAGAGCATTAGGAGGGTAGACAGTGAAGAAGCTGCAAGGCAGTAGCTGCTGTTCTGGGATTCTCAGATGTAGAGATCCAGGTGCTATTAAAATGAGCTGCTGGCAGAATTGCAGAATCACTAGCTATGAAGAATAGATTCATCATTGCCTAGAGGGATGATAGGAACTCAAAGGAGATTCTCTCCAACAGGGTCCATTTATCTCACAAAGGGCTGCAGTTTTGAATGACTGTGGTTGAATTCTGACTTCCTCTCAGTTTCGGTTATTAGTTATCACTAATTTGGCTGCCAGCTCCATTCTCTCCCACTCTCCCTTATTTGTTTTGTAGCGAACTGTCAGAATTATAGCCTTTGATTCTTTAGAAATGCTGGATAGCATCAGCCTATTTTTCCATCAAAATTCCTCATCTCTATAAACTGTCTCTAGTCACAGAGAATGTCTCTGCCATTCATGAACAATACCCCTTATTATTGTCTAACTGCTACTAGTCCCTGTCTGACTGAAAACGCAATCAGTTCTAACAGTACTATATACTTACATGCATGATAGACCATTAAAAATCATTCCATGCCAGATCCTGACAAAGGCTTAAATGACACCTTACCTAATTGTGCCACCTATAACGGTACTAATTTTTAGCACAGATTATTTTAGGTGACTGCAACCACAGTATCTGCACTGACTCCATAGTCAGCCACAAAGGCCCTCACTCCTGTAGAGGTAGGCTTCCACATTGTACAATGGATAGGGGCATCACAAACAAATCACTTAATACATACACCTTTGGCTCAGTAGAGTCGAGAAGTTTGATAAACGAACAAATTTACTCTGAGCACTGAGAAACCATCCAACTGAATCCAAGCCTCCAGGGAATTCGTTTGCTTTAACCAATAAGATATATTTTAGATGATGCAACAAGTGCAAAACCTTTCTGCACCAATGAAATCTGGAATCCAGTGTCATTATCAGCATCAACCACATCAAAATATAAGAGAGCAGCTGACCCTGGCAACAAATATGTTACATTCCAGAACAAAAAGCCTTTTCTGCGGTTTCCCAGTTTCACTAAAGCAAAGCTCACTTTTCTCAGATAACCGATTTGATTATGCTGTAATCTGTTTAAGGTACTTAGATGGCCTCACATCACCATAATACCACTATCTACAGTGTATTTATCCTCAACGCCCCATGAAGTAGGGCAGTGCTATTAACTGAAGCCCCTATGTGAATTGCGCAAGGTCACACACAGGAAGTCCGACTGAGCAGGGAACAGAAGCCACATCTCCCAAGTACAGACTAGTGCTCTAACCATTGGATCATCCTTCCTCTCTGTGTGCATGTGAAAGGATATTTTCAAAGATGGCCATTGAGAATTTGGCGGCAAGCCTGTGAGAGATCCTGTTTGGGGCAGAGCCTCCACATTTCCTGTTGATTTCAATCCCCACTCTCAGAGATGCTAAGTATCTGACTGCACTAAGAGTGGCAGATATTCTTTGACACTTCTCAGGAGAAAGTCCAAAGGCAGGAATTGACTGTTCTCAGTGCCACTGAGAAGCGTGTACAAGCCAGTGGCTTATTAACTGCTAGAATTATTGGGGGAAAATAATTAAAAATAACCTAAATTTACTTATTTTTTTCACATTGCATTTTAAGACTAAGCATACAGATTAATTTGCATTTATGGTGGTTTGTTCCAGCTGCCCTTGAAGGCAATGGGAGTTTTCCCATTGACTTAATTGTGCATAAGATCAGGTCTCTAGACAGTTTAGGCCTGATTCAAAACACAATGGAGTCAATTGGGGTCTTTTTAGTGACTTCAGTAGGCTTCGGCTATTTTTCTTAAAAAGGAAAAAAAAAAAAAAGAGAAAAATCACTTATCTGTCTGATCACATTCAAACTAACATGGATTTAGCTACATTTTCTAAACTGCTATCTGTCCCAGTGGGCACAAGTTGGCACCTTTGCTGGAAGTTTCAGCACTGAAGCACAGACTTGAGTGAACATGGAGACTTTGTCATGCTCTTTAAAATCGATTCCCTCAGGTGGAGAAGCTTTTGCTGCTGCCTGTGATCTAGCTTTCTTACAGATAAATAGAGGACTTCAGTCTCTAAGGCTGTCAATCCAGCTCTGCTAGCGACTGATCCAGTGTAGTCAATTGAAGGGCTCCCATTGATTAAAGTGGGCACTGCTTCTCGCTCTAGGTGCCTGTCCAGCAAAGCACTTACTTAACTTAAAGCAAGCGGCTAGTGTCAGTGAAGTCAGTGGGACTACCCCTGTGCTTAAAGTTAAGCACGTTTTAAGTGCATTGCTGGAGAGGGGCTTTAATTGACACTAAATTCAGTCAAATTATTTAAACGAGTTACTATTTGGTGCTATACAAGACACAAAGATGCAGAACTTGCTACAAAGAGCTTATCTAAATAACTGATAAAATTTTGTTAATTCTGACCCTCTCTCTCCTACAGTAGTAATTTATTCCTTTCTTCTGTATTAAGAAGATTGGCAGCTTGTCACTTAAACAAGAATCCCAAAGACACAATTGAGCAGATGATGCAGAATGCTCGTGAGAAATGTATACGAAATGCCAGTTTTTTAAAAATAGGGCAAATCTGGCCCTCAAGTTACACCAGGCAACCACACTGACTGCCATTGTGTTGCCCAAGTGTAGCAGCGAGCTGAGCTTGTGACATTTCCTTATACCTCTTGTCACCCACCATGTGCCAAAGATAATTAATTATGCACTATTACTGACGTACATCATAGGATTTGAATATTTATTGAAAATAACTGTTCTGTGCTAGAGGTTTCCCTATGCGCAGGATTCCCTAGCTTATTCCAAAATCTGAATATTCTTAAACCCTTTACACCATTCTTAGCATAGCTTTAATAAACATGCCCCCCTAGTTTCGGATAAAAATGATTTAATTGGAGAAGCATGTTATTGGTGGCTATTCTAATCTAGAGTGCTTGCTCTCTTCAGGGGTCTCTGCAGCTGACTGCACTGACGTCATCGCTAGTGATATTGACACGTTCTTTTATGTGGTGTGAATGAAGAACTAAATTGATCCCAGTGGGGACTATGCTCACAATGAATAGAAGTCTGCCACTCTACAAGCTATAGACAGCATTAGATGTCTATTAACATAGTACTTGGTTTGACACCCAAGTCAGTCAGAAGAATTATTTAAGTTGTTTCATGTTACTCCCAGAAAACTGTGATTTTGGCTATGGTAATTACAAGCAATTTAATAATAGATAATAATTAAATGACAGAGACTATGAATAAGAACATTTCATCCATAGAGTTCAAGACACTTTGCAAAGAAGGGCAAGTATTAGTCCCATTTCATAGATGGAGAAAACAGAAGGTCCTCCGGGTCGTGGAGCTGGGGCAGAGCTGAGAATAAGACACAAGGACTAGATCCTCAACTGTGGGGGGTGGGGAAGGGGGAATAATCATCGGTCTGTTGAAATTGATCATGCTAAACTGATTTACACCAGCTGAGGATCTGGCCTCAGGTCTCCTGAGCTCTAGTTATTACAGAAATACTGTTTCTTGTGCACTGAAAGTATGTTCAGAATTTCCACACAGTGGTGGTGGTGTTTTTTAAACAAAGAACTATACATTGAGATCTCAATTTTTAAAATCTACTTATGGTACTCACACAGCTTCCATTGCTGTTGCCTCTGAGCACTTCAGAGTCTTTAATGCATTTACTGTATATTCACAACACCCTGGGAGATAAGAAAGCACTATTATTCCCTTTCACAATGGGGGGCACAGAAAGGTTAAGGATGAGAGCCACAAAAGGTACTTGGATATCTAAACCCCAGACCTAGGCACCAAGATCTTAGGTATAGGTCCCAAAGTCCCACCAGTGGCTCCTGGGACAATTCCCTAAGCAGCTATATTTCTGCCTCTGAGCACGTGCACTGGTGCCTCACTGTAGGTTTTTTGCCCAAATCCTAGAGTGATTCATGAACCAGGAAAGTTGGGAGTTTGTCCACCTAAACCATGTGCAGGGCCCAACCTGGAAGGCATGCTAAGAGCCTGACTAGACCAGATCCCATTCAAATTCTGGCTGGAGATGGTGGTGGTCACCTTTTAGCACAGTGGTCAGAATACTTACCTGGAATGTGGGGTACCCAGGTTCAGTTGTTCACTCTCTGCCCTGGGGGAGAAGGGAAAGTGGATGGAAGGGAGAGGAAGAATCAGAACACCTCTCAGGAACAGCGATCTAACCCCTGAACTACGGGATATTCTGATGTGAGGCTCTCTCAGTCTCTCCTCTTGGAACTGCTCCACTGTGGATAAATAACAAGAGAATAAATAGAACAATGGGATTAGGGCTAGAGTCTCCCATTTGTCACACAGCATGATCCCTCATGCTGGATTTCTCTTTGCAAGGAGTCCTCATGCATTCTTATATAAGTTCACCACAGTGTACTTTATTTACAGCATCTTGTGCAGTATCTCATCCTCATAAAGCTTTTTCCCCCAAGCCTCAACATACCCCTTTGCACCAGGGGTGGGGGGAAAGCTTTTACTTAACTGAGCTCTTGAGTTTCTTTCCTCTTCCTTCTAGCCTTCCTCTCACATCTCACCCTTCCTGTCTCCCATTTAATAGCCCCCAGCTGATAAGATGAATCCCCTCCTTAACTGGTTAATCATCCAGGCCTAATCATTTATCTTCCCCAATTTGTCCCATGCAGGGACATTTACAAAGTGTACAGAGTGGTGAGTCAGCCTCAGGTTAATTCTGTCACAACCTCCCAGGTGGGTGCTCTAACCACTGGATTAGAGAGTCAGCCTCACTCTCTCTCTCTCTCTCTCTCTCTCTTCCCCACCCCCATGACTATTTAAGCATTTATCCACAGAGGAACAGTCATTAGGCTGTCTCTTCCATTCTCTGGCTGTTTTGTGTGGAGCAAGGCAGGTACCAAACTCATTCTCACATGAAAATTCTTAGATGCTGAAGCCACCTGACTCTAGGAGATAGGATCCCATTTGTGGATCACTAAGCAGAGACAGATATCTATGTTTGGGCTGCAGGGAAGTGCCTATCTTCAAGAGAGGGGCAGGATTTAGCACTACCCTTTCATCTGCACCTCCCCTTAATTAGCATAGGCATTTCCCTGCCTAGCACACTGGCTTTTCTGGATTGTATTCTTATGTGACCATTTCTCCCCATTCATTGTATAGAGACCCTGAATACCTACCTCAGTTTTGTGGACATCAGTCATGAGTCTTGGCCCCCAGGAACAACATACCACCACTCACAGTTTCTGACTTTATCCAGACAGAAAGGGAGTGCTATGACTGTATATGCTGATAACTAAAGTTTTCATGGTGGTTGAACTTTTTGGACATCCCCACCCTCACTGTGTTCCCAGCGGTTGTAATTTCTCAACATCCCCTGCTCTTGCTGACTGAGGTAGTTGTGGTTGTAGGGGCAGACATTTTAATTTGAGCCTTGATTCATACAGGCCACTGAGTCTCTCTCTGCTCTGCATTACAGGTGTTCATGCGATCTTAGGTAATAAAGAATCCATAGACTAGAGTCTGAGTTTAAATTGTCTTTCACTAGCCTGGGATGGATGTATGAAAGGTGAAATTGATCCTAGTGTAGAGAGGCAGCACAAAGTCCCCCACACCATTTAACCCTGGCTGTGGGGGCAAGCTGCAGGCTATGCAGAGACTTTGCACCACTGCAACTGTCTTTCTGACTGATTTTCCTGCACCATATGGGCTTTGGGCCTCAGGCTATGTTAGCTGAAGCAGCATAACCTGAGGCTAATTCCAGCTCCCTTATTTAGTCCTGAGTGGAGCCTCTGACTTTGCTTGTATAACTGAGTCCTGGTTCAGTGACTCAGCCAGCCTGGGAGTACTTTAGTTTTCTCCATCTGGGCATCCAGTTTAGCATAATTAAAAAGAGGCCAGGTTTTTCATAGCATTACGTTGTCCACATCCATAGGTGTGTGCACGGGATATGCCAGATGTGCCCAGGCACACCCTAATGCAGGGGTGGGCAAGCTCGTCCTGCACGGCCCACCTGAGCTCCTGGCCAGGGAGACTCCCCCTGCCCCGACCCTGCCTTCCCCCATCCCCCAGCACCTCAGCGCGCTGCATCACCATACATCATTCCAACTGTAAAAAAATAAAAGAAAGTGATGCAGTATGAGTGTGTGGTGATCTCAAGGTCACCATAAGCCCTGTACTGAACGTTGAAAAATATCCCCTGCCTCAAATTGAAGACATTGTCTCTCTGGCAGTGTAGCAAAAATGATTCAGCATAATTGCTTTGTCACAGGCCTGCCTAGATAGATGCTGAGGAACAGTCAAAGGCATTCCTCACAATCAACACACAAAAGGATCTGTACCAGTACAACAAGCTAGTGTTTGGTTTTTCTTGAACTCTTGCATGGTAATGGGCAATGAACCAAGTTTTTCTTGGTCCATTTCTTGGTCCATTACCATTTTCATGGTAATGGGCAATGGACCAAGTTTCGCAAGGTATTCCAAGAACACAGTGTTATTTGGATGGTGTTATTGTGACCAGTGAAAGTGATGAAGAATATCTGGAAACCCTGAAAAGGATATTAAAATGTCTAGATGAATATGGGTTACGCGCCAATTGCATAAAACACTAATTTTTCAA
Organism: Dermatemys mawii; assembly: GCA_007922305.1. Taxonomy (NCBI): domain Eukaryota; kingdom Metazoa; phylum Chordata; order Testudines; family Dermatemydidae; genus Dermatemys; species Dermatemys mawii. The sequence goes on along the minus strand of ML677333.1, from coordinate 12,065,735 downwards.
GGACTCAATAGGTTATTGTGGCCATGTTATTGATGCAAAAGGCCTGCATAAATCTCAGTAGAAGATTAAAGAAGTCCTGGAATCTCTACTGCCAAACTGTGTGTCACAATTTAGATCATTTCTAGGATTTATTAACTACTGTAGCTGATTTATACCCAAACTACCAACTGTATTGTTTCTGCTGAACTGTTTTCTGCAGACTGGTCATGTGAATGTCAAAAAGCTTTCCTGGAACCTATGACCAAACAATTGGTCACCTCAGACAGAGTGCTTATGAACTTTAATCCATTCTTGCCTATTAAGTTAGCATGTGATGCATCCTCACACGGAATTGGGATAGTTATATCATATGTTATGCCAGATGGCAGTGAGATAGCATTTGCCTCCAGATCTTTCACAGCATCAGAATGTAGCTATGCACAAATAGACAAGGAGGCTTTAAGTCTGGAATGGGATGTGGATAAATTAAACCATTATCTACATGGGAAGAAATTCACCTTTGTCATGGACTACCAACCCCTAGTAGCAATCCTTTCTCTGAGGAGGGGAGTTTCTGTGCACATATGCAATTGGGCTTCCCTCTTATCTGTTTTATATACTATACTGGCATTAGAAAAGGTTCAGAGAAGGGCAACTAAAATGATTAAGGGATTGGAAAGGGTCCCATATGAGGAGAGATTAAAGAGGCTAGGACTTTTTAGCTTGGAAAAGAGGAGACTAAGGGGGGATATGATAGAGGTATATAAAATTATGAGTGGCGTGCGGAAAGTGAATAAGGAAAAGTTATTTACTTGTTCCCATAATAGAAGAACTAGGGGCCACCCAATGAAATTAGTGGGCAGCAGGTTTAAAACAAATAAAAGGAAGTTCTTCTTCACACAGCGCACAGTCAACCTGTGGAACTCCTTGCCTGAGGAGGCTGTGAAGGCTAGGACTATAACAGGGTTTAAAGAGAACTGGATAAATTCATGGAGGTTAAGTCCATTAATCGCTATTAGCCAGGCTGGGTAAGGAATGGTGTCCCTAGCCTCTGTTTGTCAGAGGGGGTGACGGATGGTAGGAGAAAAATCACTTGATCTTTACTGTTAGGTTCACTCACTTCGGGGCACCTGGTATTGGCCACTGTTGATAGACAGGATACTGGGCTAGATGGACCTTTGGTCTGACCCAGTATGGCCTTTCTTATGTTCTTATATTCATGATATCAAATTCAAAAGTACAGAAATGCACACACATGTAGATGGGCTTTCTCTCCTGCCCCTGGTAGTTGAAGGGCAACCTGTAAAAGAGAGAACCTATTGAATTTGCCAACTTGTTTCAGATTGAGTGTACCCCAGTGATTTGTAGTTTAAATCAAACAAAAAACTCAAAGGGATCCCACACTAGTTTATGTTTATGAAGCTACTCTGAAGGGCTGAAATACACTGACAGCCCTAATCTGGCACCCTTTTATACACTCAAAAGTGATCTTATCCTACATCATGGATATGTTGTGCAAAATTCCTATTGTTATACCTAATGAACTGCACTCAGTCATAGAGGAGCTCCCTGTAATTCCCCTAGGGGTTGTAAAAAATGAAGGCACTTGCCAAAAGTTTTGTATGGTGACCAGTCACTGACCAACAAATGGAGCAGCTTGCTACAGAATATTCAGGATGGCAATAGGCACAGTGCATGCCTAAACCAGTGCATTCTTAGGTATGGCCAGGAGCTTCCTAGCACTGTCTGCGTATTGATTTATGCAGGACCATTTTTGGAAATGATGTATCTAGTAGTGTTTGATGCCCATTCCAAATGGCCAGAAGTTTTTTTTCATGAAAATCGCTACAGCTGCATAGACAGAAGACAAACTTCAAAGTTTATTCGAAAGAACTGGACTGCCAGGACAAGCTGGAGTGTAGAGGTCCTCAGTTTTGTTCAGGAGTATTTTGGTGGTTTAAGAAGAAAAATAGTATTAGACATATCACCTCATCACCATACGACACAGCAGAAATGGCTTGGTTGAAATGTTTAAACAACTTTTAAATAAACCTTGTGAACCATGAAAGATAAGAAGGGGCCACTACAGCAGAAGCTGGCATGCTTTTCGCTAGGATATAGAAATGCAGTACATTCCACAATGAACCAAACATCCGCAATGCTGTTTATGGATGAAATCTCAGATCATGCTCGGGCTTATTAAAGTCAGATCTATGTTAACATGTCAGAAATCATGGTAAGAGGGATCGGTGTACCTTGTCAGCTACAAGTGGGCCAGTGTTGGTGTGTGGTTATCAGAGATCAAGTACATGGATTCCGGCAATTGGTAGTGCACAAACAGGTCCTTTGTCCTATACAGTACAAGTGGCACCACACATTGACCAATTGCAAAATTTGGGGGTGATGCTGTGACTGACAAAAGAAGCAAAATTTAGGAACTGCCATTTCTGACATCAGCAACCCCGCTTGAAGCAACAACCAATAATTTTGTACTGGAAAGCAGCAGTGCTGAACAACCAGCATCATCTGAGAGAAGGTTTTGAGTCAGACATTACTGAAGGCATGCTACTTACTCAGAAGAGTGTTTGAAAATGGTGGCAGGTACTATCCCAAAAGAAAACGCAAGCCTCCTGAAAGACTTGACTTGTAACTGGACTTTTGGTGGTTTTCACAAACATAGTTCTGAAGGTGTTGAGCCCCTTTCATTTGTGGGAAGAGGATAGATGTGATATATTTGAATGTATTGGGTGGAATGTTGAATCTGTTTAAGTGATTTCATAGTTATAGTTCTTTAATAAGTAACGTATGTTGAATCTAATTTTTATATAATGGCGTCTGTCTTCCTTTCTTTGTGATGAGAGAGTCAACCATCATTGCTCCAATCTTGTGTAATCAGGGATTTGTGCTATGTCCGCCATACACAACTTCCTAGAATTATTCTATCTTGGAATAAGATTTAGCATTTAATATCAGAGGGAATGTTTTTGTGTGTGTGTGGAAGCTGGTAGATGTGGGGGAAGAAGAAGAGGGGGTAAGACTTGGCGTTTTGATAATAATTCCATAGATCTCAAAACCCTTTCCAAAGGAGGACAGAATCATTATCCTAATTTCACAGATGGGGAACTCAGGCATAGAGGGAGAAGTGACTTGCCCTAGAACACCTGGCAGGCCAGTGGCAAAGATGGGAATAGAACCCACATTTCTTCTTCAACCTACAGTAGCTTCAACCCTACCTAAGGACTTTATTATATTTATTATGAAATAAACCTTTGAAGGCAAACATTTTATTTATGTGGGTGTTCTTTCAAGACAGCATTCATGTAATTAACACATCAGATACATGGAAAGGACCAGCCTCATACAATAAACAAGGCTGACCTACAGAAGATAGTGAAACCATTCATGCAACGATTGTATAATTAATTAGGATAGTTGGAGCAACTGTTTCAGCTCAGATGTTCACATAGAAGCTATTTAAATTTTGACAGGTACATCATCAATTGAACATTGGACAGACGGTTCCAGGAAGGTGAAGCACAATATAGTAAATGTATTTTTGTGTGTGTTTAGATTAGGAATCTGGAGAGCTAAGCCTCTAGGCTTTGATGCGTAAATTAATGATTTTTACATTGGAAACATCACTCAATATCAAGGTAGATTGCCAGAACACTTTTATCAGCTAATACCAGTAGAACATACAAAAGAGATGAAGGTCTCTCAAACTCGCCCAATTTAATTTTTTCTGTAGAGATAAAATTCTGTAAGGGCAATGTACTCTACCTAGCTATATTAGGATAAATCATACATAGTCAGGCTTTTGCATAGCTCCTGTGTAACTCAATCAGGGTACATGCTCATTTTCAGCCTGCAGGGAAAGAAAAGTAGAGGGAAAAAAAATTCCGAAATATGGAATTTATACTTTTTGGAATGAGTAGAATATTATAATGTGTGTGGGTTAGGACACAAATACTTACAGAATAGAGATCCTGTCTTTCGGCCCTCTTGCAGAACCTAGGATGACCATTCCATAACAAATGAATAAAAATAAGATGTAATTACCTGAGATGTAATGCAAAGTGCAGATTCAGATCCAAATATTCTTTGTCTGCCACATTTCTAAATAAACTCAGATTTTAAGACCAGAATGGACTATTATGATCATCTAGCCTGACTTATTGCATAACACAGGTCATGGAATTTGCACCAATGATTTGTGAAAAACAGATCTCACATGACACCATTCTTTGTACCAATGGCCCAGCAAATGGAAGAAGTGCCAAATTAATAAATGGATAGCCCACAAAACCCATGGGGTATTTTAGCTTCTCCTTTAAAACTGTGGTTTCTAATGCCCACTCCCTGCATGCAAAGTCTTATGTATCACTTTGCTTCGCTGAAGACCTCCATCTCTGAGCTTTTGGGCAAATCTTTACCAAAGGCCTAACAACACAATCGATAAGATACTACCTCAGGGGTGGGCAAACCACAGCCCGCAGGCCACAGGTGGCCCACTGGCCATTTTAATCTGGCCCGCGAGATGGGGCTGGGGCGCCGGGCCGAGTGTGGTGTGCCATGCCGCGGGTTCCCATCCTCCGGCCGGGGGCGAGCCAAGCACAGGGAGCTGCGGGGCCCGCAGTCCCTGGCCGAGGGCAGAGTGGAGCGCGGGGAGCCGCGGGTCCCATGCTTGCTGGCGGGGCCCAGCGCAGCTGTCGCTGGACCCCGCGCTCCCTGGCTGGGGGACCAGTGGAGCGTGGGGAGCTGCGTGGCCGCGCGCTTGCTGGCTGGGCCCAGAGCGGCTGCCACTGGGCTCCGCGCTCCCTGGCTGGGGGCAGCGCAGGGAGCCACGGCCCCACAGTGCCGGGTAAAGGAGCGCCTAGCTGAGTAAGGGGGGGGAGGCTTAGTTGGGGGTGGTTGAGGTGGGGGGATCTCGGGCGGGGACAGTCAGGGAACAAAGCAGGGGGGCTTAAATAGGGGGTGGGGTCCCCAGAGGTGGTAGTTAGGGTGTGGGGATCTCGGGAGGGGGCAGTCAGGGAACAAATAATGGGGGACTTAGATAGGTGGTGCAGTTCTGGGGGGAGCAGTTAGAGTGGGGGGTCTCTGGAGGGGGTCAATGAGGGGACAAGGAGTGGGGGGTTGAATGGGTCGGAGGGTCTGAGGGGGGGAGTCGGGGTGAGAATTGGGTGGGGGTCAGATAGGGGGCGGGGTCAGGCTGTTTGAGGAGGCACCGCCTTCCCTACCTGGCCCTCTGCACAATTTTTAACCCCAATGTGGCCCTTGGGCCAAAAAGTTTGCCCACCCCTGTACTACCTCCTAAACATCACTAGCAATGATCAAAGTTTCTGTCAATGCTAGTATCATAAAGATTACAATTTGAACAAGTAGATCCAAAATGCTTCATTAAAGCCATCATATCCTATGCTCCAGATTGCCTGGTACATGATATCAGGCTCTAATATAACTATTGCCTGGGCCATGTTGTGTCCAATCCTGGGCATAGCAAGATACATAATTCAAAGCCCACAGGAGTTCAGAAATATGCCTGGACTCCACAAACAAGCAGCCTAATTGTATCTATAGAACTTATAAAGCTCTAATATAATTATTGCCTAATTCTATAATTAGACAATGATAATATAACTATAATTATATAATTATAACAACAATAATAATATAATTATAATTATAACTATATAATTATAACTATAATATAATTATTGCCTAATTCTATCTATAGAACTTATAGAACTTATAAAGCTCTAATATAATTATTTCCTGGGCCATGTTGAGTCCAATCCTGGGCATAGCAAGATACATAATGCAAAGCCCACAAGAGTTCAGAAATATGCTTGGACTCCACAAACAAGCAGCCTAATTCTATCTATAGAACTTATAAAGTTGCCATCTTCCTAGTATCTGAGCGCTTCTTTAATGTATTTTCCTCAAAACACCCCTGTTAGATTGGGAAGTACTGTTACCCTCATTTTACAGACAGGGAACTGAGACACAGCCTCAAAGGTATTTAGGCTCCTAACGCCCATCTTCTCTTTCAAGATGTGGGCCAGAGATACTAAGTGACCTGCCCAGTGTCACACAGGAAGCCTATAGTACAGCAGGTACTTCCAAGGGCCTGTAGTACAGTAGGTACTTCCAAGGGCAGGTGCTTCCAAGTCCTACTCCAACTGGGCATGTGGCTTAACAATATCTCCCTGGCAGACAGCTTCAAAATGGAGTTTATCCAGGGAGAATGACAAAGAGGTCCTGGGGCAAAGATATCCTCCACACCTAACCTTGGATGATAGCCTTGAGGAATGATCTTCTTCTCCAATTTATTTACTCAAGAGGCATAACATGAACAATGCAAAATTCCTTCACACAACCGTGACCATAAGGGGTGATAGGGTAATTCAGTCTGTTCTCATTTAGTTTGCTGGCTTCCATATTGAGACTGCCAAAAAGGCAACCAGTGAATGCCAATTCTGTTAGTTTTTATGCTGTGGGTAGCACCAGGAAGTCACATGAGAAGATCAACTCCTTCAGTAGAGGTCACCAAACAGCCATCAGGGTTAATAGTTTTTTAAATCACTAAGGACCTGGCTTGGATTTTAAATTGTTACATAAAAGTAAAGAGCCTTCCATTACCAGTGCCCTGAGACTTCTGGTTTGTCATGACCCATACTTGTTGGATGACACTAAAAATGTGTGCCAGGGGGGAATGCTGGAAGACTGTTAGCTTTCTGATCAACACCATTCTCCTTATTTTAGTCCATGGAACTGGCTTCCAGTGTGTAGTTTTCAATGGTACCTTTTTACTTTGAAGAGCATAGTTCCCTTCCCTTCTTGCTTTGACAGGATTGGTCCCATGTATATCCAATAGACAGATGGATAAAGTAATAGATGCTCATCCTTAGACCTCTCTGGTTTGCCTCACACTCAATGCGTGCAGGTGAAGATCTCTAAAGCCTATTAGTTTTCTTCCTGTAAAGCAAGAGTCATCTTAGGTCATTGACTGAAAGTCTGTCATGAAACTTCCAAGCTGAGCCAACATGTAACCTTCACAGTGTTCCAGCCCTAGGAAAGTAAAACATGCCAGCAGAGGAGTTCAGCAGATTTATTAACATGAACATCATTATGAAACAGAAGGCGAGCTGTCTCATAGTGCAATTCAGGAAACTCAAGATAAATATTACTATTCACTCTGAATATATGCTTTATCCTTGCACAGCACAACATTTGAATATTATCCTGATAAAAGAGCACCTTATTAAAAGAACAGTTTGTGTTGTCATGGGAGAAGAGCTCTGTAACTGGTGGCTATTGCTGTATAAAAATATTACATTTATGTGCCTATGACAAAGACCATTCACCTACACTAGCTAGTCTCTTCTCCATCAGATGCCACCTATTGTTCTCATCATTCTTCTTTCAGCATCTGTCTCCTTCCTAACTCAGTCCCTTTCTTTTCAGCTTCCTTTCCAGGAGCCCTAGGCCCATCATCTTTCTATTTCTTTCTCCCTTCCCGCACATACTAGTTTGTCTCTGCTCTAGGGTGACCAGATGTCCCTATTTTATAGGGACAGTCCTGATGTTTGGGGCATTTTCTTCTATAGGCACCTATTACTCTCCACACCCTGTCCTGATTTTTCACACTTGCTGTCTGGTCACCCTACTCCGTTCTGAGTGGCCTCTCCTGCTTATTGCTTTCTTGCTACTTAGGAGTTTCCACATGATTGTAGCTTTTACTAGAAAGTATTAGCAGTGGCTTGGTTGGCTTTTAATTACATTTTTTCAAAGGATAATACTTCTATTATGGGTTTATAAAACCTATAATTACCTCTGATAACTGCAGTCAAATGGCAATGTGAGTGTATAAAGGGCTTTCTTATTCATTTTAGTGAGTTGGCACATTACACATCTGAGTCATATAGTTCTAATAAAGCAGCAAATAGTATTACAGGGCAAGATAGGGGTTTCTTTTTTAAACATTTCCCTTCAGCACTTGGGAGAGGGGATTTGGGGCAGTCACATGGATAGGAGCCAAATTCATTTGCATTTGGGTTGGGTTGGGTTATGAATTATAGTGAGTGTGGGAAAGAGGAGTAAATGGCATAATAGGGTAACATGGATTATATGGAATTCAGTGGGTACATAAAACAAGTGTCATTTATACGAGGAGATGGAAGAGGCTGCAAAAGGAAAAACAGGAAGTTGACATCAGAGTGGAGGGGATCTGTTTTATTGTATATTCCCAGTTGCTTGTTTTCCTAGTTATGCACATGTCCTCCCACTCTGCAGTGTACAAGTTACATTGATCTGTCCTCAAATATCATACTGGTGCAAGTTACTTTATCTATTACCACAGTATTTTCCTTACTGTGCTTAAAACAACAGCTATTTTTTAAAAAATTGTGTTTGGAAATGTATTGCTTGAGGAAGACAGTCAGTTGAGAGGCCTAGGGATTTACGTCCTATATGTATCTGCATACCTAGTAAAGCATGAACAGCAGCACGCGTTTCTTCTCACTGCTCTGCCAGTGTGTCACAATATGTGGGGTGCTGGGAGTTGGATACTTCTAGGTGGATGAGGAACTAGACTCTTTCAGGGTGGGTAGCCAGACTTGCCATAGCTCAGCTCAATGTCACATGCTAAAAATAGAAGCACGGACATTGTAGAATGGAGAGTGCTCACACGACCCACCCAAGCTCAGACTCGGGTGTTGGGTGAGCTTGGACTTGTGCAGCTAACCAGAGTAGATGCTGGTGCCGTGATGTCCGCGATTGCTATTTTAGCATGCCAGCTTGAGCTAAGCTAATGCAAGTCTGGCTACCCAAACTGGGAATCACACTTCCCAGCTGCAGTGTAGACATAGGCTTAGTCTCCATCATGGTCAGTTAATCCTTGACTTCTCTATTGAGACTAGCAACAAACATTCCAGTGCTAGTGCCAAAATGCAGGGTTTTGTGGGGATGTGGACCCCTGTCCATTGGATACTGGATTGAAACTACCAAACTGATCTTCCACACAGGACACCAAACAAACAGTCAGGAGATGGCTACCTACCTTTGCTCACAACTAATTGGGCTCTTTTTGAGCAATCAATCATACTAACAACCCAATGAGCCAGCATAGCTGCCCCAAATGTGAAACTAATAGGTTGGTTATCAATAGGTTAATGAAAAACACTGTGGAAAGTGCAAGGAACTGATCTAATCCCTGTGAAATAGGTCCCTTGTACTGCTCCTTACAATGTTATTTTCATCACCAGCTCAATTTTCCATATATAGGACCAATAATGCTAATCATCATTTTCATTACTCCTACTATAAAATACATAGAAGACAGGAGATGTTTAAAAGAATTATGTTGTCATAAAATGTACAGTATGAGGGAGGTATATACAAATAATTCTGAAATAGTAACAGCAATAGCTATGTGAAAAATGCTAAATTTTTATATATTAATTGAAATGTACGATGAGACCTTATGTTTCCATTTGAAAGGAGATGAATGAATCTAAAACACTCATATCTTCTTTTAAAAAGAAGAATGGCACTTTTATTTTTCTTTGTGTTTTTTCCTTCGAATACCTGTTAATTATTAAGGTATCAAATCCTGAAGTCCTTTGCTCAATTTTCATTCTCTCCTTACTCAGTGAAAACTTCAAGCAAGATTTGGCTCCAGCAGCATAGATGAACTGGACAGTGTTTCACTACTGCTAGATTACAAACAATAATACACAAAAAAAACACTACTGCTAGATTACAAACAATAATAACCAAAGTATGAGTTGAAATTTTCTTTTGGATGAACTGTGCACTGGTACTATATCTATGGTGTCAGAGAGCTTAACAAACATTTCTGAATGTAGTTTCAGAACCACCCTCTGGTACAGATGAGAATTTTTATCATGACTTTACTGCTAGGAGGACTGAGGCATTGCAAGGTTAGATCTGTGGGCCAAAATCAGAGAGATAGTCTGTGTTAAAACTGAGGAACCAAGGCCCCAAAACATTTAAGCATATACTTCAGTTCCATTTAAGTCAATGGTACATAAGCAAATGATTAAGTATTTTGCTGACTTGAGGCCCAGTTCTCTGAACTCCCAGTCTTCTGCCTCCCTCACAAAGCTTTCCTTTCTTAGTTCTGACCTTTTGCAGCACATTTCTGAATCCCTTATGTACGTTGAAAGGTGAAGTAAGAAAAAAATCAACAGGGAATGTTGCCAATTTCATTTTAAATGGTGGGCTAGAAAATATGCTGGGTTGTGTGTGTTCAGACTTCATGCTCTCAGTTTATAAATTCCCCATCTCCCATCTCAGAGACTCACAGGCCAAAACAGTAGGTGATGTCAGCCCCAAGAGAATTACTAACTACAGTAAACTCTTGACACCTATGTGCAGCAGACATACATTATTTCCATACGTGTAGATTTAAAAATGATTCCTGCAAAAGGGGACTAGTCGCTTCATTCTCAAAACACTGGGCCACTTTACAGTATTTCAGCAAGTTGATTTATATTTGGAGCAATAATAATACTGACTACACTGACAGAAGCATGAAAGTATTTCCAACATGTCATGCCTCTCCATTATTCTTTATTGTTCTAAAGCAGGAGATAAACATTTCTTGAGTCAGGAACCTGTGCCTTTGGTAGAATGTCCACTTTTTATACTAAAATTCCATTGTACTTTCTTCGTATTTTCAGACTTCTGCACACACTGTCCTGCTTACTTTGAAGGATCAGCAATTTCAACCTAGTAGGGCAACAGTGAGAGATGATGAGTGAGAGAAAACTTTTATTCTTTGATGACGATTGAAGCTGGAGCGTTTCTGTACTATATTACAGGGTTACTTTATTTATCCATTTATGTGCTGTAATAGTAATAGGGCTGTATCAAATCACATATGTTAGAGCTAGAAGAGATCTACTATGTCAGAGATTATCTCCTTGCAGAGCATCCCCCAGGCTCCTCCCTGTTGAGGTCAACTTCCACAAAGGTGACTATCGCACCCTCAGGTGACTCTCATTTCCTCCCTCTAATCTTTACCTCTGATCTTCAGCTTCGGACCACTCTCTCACCTGCTATATGGATTGTGCCTTTGGCCTTGTCTTTACCAAGAGCTGCACCTTCTCAGATCTCTCACTAGCCATGTTCTCTCTTTTTGATCATCAGGTCAGTTCCTTTTGTATTACATCCTCTCCCCACCCACTCATCTGCCCCCTTCTGGGGTATCCACCCAATCTTTCTTTCTTTCTTTCCATTCTTTCTTTGACACCCCTCAGCCCCATCTCTCTCATCTCCAGGAATTCCAGGGTTAATTCTCCACTGCTGATTCTCCCCAGTACTCCAGCCATCACACTTACACCAAACCTAACACATACTTAGCATGTTTCCTCTGCTCCTGGACACATTTGGAGATAGTACATTTGTCATCTCTTCCTTCAGTATCACCATCTTACTAACAAAACAGATCTACTTTTTTCACATTGACTTCCAAGTCTATAACCTCTGACAACTTTTTGTCCCCATATGTCTTTTTAAATTAAAATAACTATAAACAGACATTTTTACCTGCATAATTGTTAAAAATACCTGTGCAATAGTAGGAAGGTGGGGGGGTTTGGGGTTGTTTTTTTTTTTTTGCTTTTAGAGCCAATATATTGTTGAGCAATGCAACTGAAGTGATACAGTCCATTATATATCTCCTTACATGTTTAATACAGATGGTCATTTGTTTGTATTAATATCCAACAGTACTGTCAAAGCATGATTGAAATGCAAGGACTTTCAGAGGTAAAATCTAAAAGTCCTACACTTTTAATGCTAAAGCTACTACTCAGAAATTAATAACAAGTTTCTTACTCATTGATTATCTGTATTTTAATAATTTATTTCCATGTAAAACTAACATTTAAAAATTCCATTTAGCAGTTGAAAGTATTATACTAAAAGGCAGGAACTGATATTAATTTCTATTCCTTCTGTTTCCTGAAAGGAACCTTCAGTCCCAGAGTGACCCTTTGATAGTTATTCTCTGTACTGGTGAGTCATTCATTAGTGCCTTTGAGTCATAGATGGTATCAGTTTCATATATAGGCATCAGAATCACAACTCTGTTCGCTATATAAAGAATGAAAGTAGCAGTAGGAGATAAATTACTTCAGCAAAGTGTTTCTATTTTCTTGCTTTTCCTCATCCTAATTTAATATCTTTTGGTGCCTGTGGACATTCATTATTGAAATGTATTGTGTCACCTGCAGTCACTTCCAACTGTATTTTGATCAGCTTGATAGTGAGAAAAAAAATCAAATTTTCTGGGCTTTGTTATGCTGTAACTGGAACAGATGTCTCTAGGCAAAAGATATTTTCGAATGACATTGAATGTGTCTTTATTCCTCTGAGAGATTATCGTGTATAGTCAAATAGATAAGCGAAGAGAATTTTTTGATAGATATAAATTTTGTCCTAGAATTAGTTCTATCTTCCACATTCATGAAAGAAATTGTAGGTAGGTCAGTTTTTGTTACCTGAATTTTAATGAATGGCATTCCTATTCAATACCTGTACATCTGCAGCTCTTCACATTTTCACCTTTGGTGACAGAAAAACAAATGGAATTTCTAATATGGGGAAAAAAGCAGGAGATAAAACACTTACTGTTTTACAGACAGATTCTTCCACCATTTAGAGCCCAACTAATTTTAGATCCAGATTCTGCTACCTTTAACCATGTCACCCATCAAAAGCTGTCCTTAATAGGATTACAAATTCTCCCTCCCTGCCCTTTCAGATTACCTCTAGATATTTGAGTGATGCCTACATGAGTATTTCGTTACCAGCTGTTTCTGCACAGGTGTTGTACGAAGATTCCCAAAAATGTCTTTTTTTAGATGCATTTTTTAGGACACACAAATACAGATTCAGGTTAAAAAAATAACTGTGATTTGATAAATGAACAAGAAATGGAAAAGATGAAATGTGAATAAAGAATAAAGTTACTGCAGGTCTAAGAAAAACAGCAGTATTGGAACTGTAATAATTGCTGCTGGAAGTCGGCTTGCTGGCTTTTTTCCCCAGCCCAGGGAAGATTAAGCCCCAAGCTCCGATCTCCTTCAGGTCCTTCCTTCAGGGCATGGTTCGTCAATATAAAACACTCACAAAGCAACACAAACAAAACTATTTCCCTGTCCAGCACAGACTCTAGGGACCCAAAGGCTTTTCACTCTGCACCCCTCTATCTGCTCCAAGGCCAATCTCAGGCACCAGCCTCTCTCCTGTAGCTCCTTTCTCTGCCCTTCACAGTTTACATCTGACCTTGCTTTCCTACTGTGCCTAACAATCAAATAGGGCTTACCTCGGGCCCTTAAAAAAGCAGACCACCCATTTACAGTGTTTGTGTATAGTGGTTTCAAGCACATTGTAATGGGCTACTCTTCCCCCTTCAGCAGAGTGGCAGGTGAGTGTGGTTTAAGGTAGGCTGGGGGAATAGGATTGAAACAAATAGTCTTCTTTTGGTGAGTGGTGCTGCTTTTTGCAAGCTCTAAGGGAGAAAGGTGCTGTTAGGACTCTTACTGCATTAAAAGTAGCGTTCCCATTGGGATAATTTTCTGATGGAAAATTCAATTTCCACATGGGAAAGTTTTGATTTTTTTCCCCTCAAAAATTCAATTTTCTCTTAGGAAAACTGACATGAAATATTTCATTTGTCTGAGCAATCGATTTGTTTGACCCAAATCAGAATATTTTCTTTTTGAACAGACCTGACATATTTTGTTTCAAAATATTCTACTTCATTCTTCTTTTGTGGCCCATTAGAATCATAGAAGATTAGGGTTGGAAGAAACCTCAGGAGGTCATCTAGTCCAGCCCGCTGTTCAAAGCAGGACCAACACCAACTAAATCATCCCAGCCAGGGCTTTGTCAAGCCAGGCCCTAAAAACCTCTAAGGATGGAGATTCCACCACCTCCCTAGGTAACCCATTCCAGTGCTTCACCATCCTCCTAGTGAAATAGTGTTTCATAATATCCAACCTAGACTTCTCCCACTGCAACTTTAGACCAATGCTCCTTGTTCTGTCATTTGCCGCTACTCAGAACGGCTAAGCTCCATCCTCTTTGGAACCCCCCTTCAGGTAGGTAGTTGAAGGCTGCTATCATATCCCCCCTCACTCTTCTCTTCTGCAGACTAAATAACCCCAGTTCCCTCAGCGTCTCCTTGTAAGTCATGTGCCTCAGTCCCCTAATCATTTTCATTGCCCTTCACTGGACTCCCTCCAATTTGTCCACATCCTTTCTGTAGTGGGGGGTCCAAAACTGGACACAATACTTCAGATGTGGCCTCACCAGTGCTGAATAGAGGGGAATAATCACTTCCCTTGATCTGCTGGTAATGCTCCTCCTAATGCGTTGTCTTATGGGTTGTAGTTCTGGTCCCTATTCTCTCCAATGAACGAGGCTCTCTGGAGGACATCTTCCACAAGACACAGGGACACTCTGGAATGCTGTTCTGGCATATTTTGGGGGATCTGTAATGGCATTCCAGTCATTCCAGTGCTATCACTTACCAGAAGTAGTGCACATACATTCCAAATCTTTTTTTTGGGACGGAAGCCTATATAGCAATGTTCTGATTTCACTCTGACTGAACTACACAGTGCATCATGGAAGTCACACAACTGTTGGGTGCATTGTGGGAGCCAGGCCCATAAGGGATTGAGAGTGCATCAGGATCCCACATGGTAACTCCGATAAGGCAATATATCGTCAAAAGGAAATATAGTTTAATGTTGAAATTTCCTAAAGCATTTTGATTTCAGAAATGTTGCAGTGTGACTGTGCAAAAGCCATCTTTAAGGATTACAACACAAGGGGGTAACCTTCATTGTTTCATAGCCTTTGGGCTGCCCTTTTGCATGCATTCTAGAAAACAGAGTTAAAACAGCTAAGCAGCCTGTATGTTGTGATTTTCATTTCAACTGGAAGTCTCAAAACAAAACATTTTGACATTTCCGAATAGATATTTTTTGGAATTTCTTTTTGACAGAAAATTTGGAAATTTCAACTTTTCATCCGATTTCAGGATGAAAAGACATGTTGAAATATCAGAATTGTTCATGGGATGGAAATTCTGAATTTTGCTCAGTTCTAATTACAGTGTGTTAGATTTCCACAAAATGTGGTCTGGCCTCATTCCTTTGGATATCCCAGGTGTTACAATATCATATGATCAACCTGCTAAGCAGGGGACTTCATTTTTCACCAACCCTTCCCACTGTAACCCTTTCTCCTGACCAGGTAGGAGGAAGGACCCTGACCAGGAAGTGACTGGGCACTCCTGGGCAGCAGCAGACACTTGGCCAATCAGAAGCTGCAGGGAAGTCAGATGAAGAGAAAAAGCCCCAGGAACTGTGTGTAGGGCCAGAAATTACACCTGGGTGTAGGTATTGTGGGACTTATGGGAGAACAGATGTGATTGGGCATCATAGAAAGGCCTCAGTGTGAGAGACACCACTAAGTCAGCCTGGCCTGGAAACCTGCAAGCCCCTATTTGCTTAATAGAGACTAGACTGAAAAGGGCATTCAATCCTTTGTATATGCATTTTTAACATAACTGGATGTAATTATATGGGAAAATTTTAAATAACAAACTATTCAGTGCTGCACAGCATGCTTCAGTTACAATTCTGGTACTGAGTCTCTGATTTCTCACTCTTGAACTAATACCTTATTCCCAGTACATACATAAGACTAGTAATATTTTAAATGGGGAAGTTTAAGTAATAAATCAAAAAGGCTACTGCAAAATGATAATTTAGTGTGAAGAATGGTGATAGGAGAAATCACTGATTACCCTCAAGAAAACACAGGAGGTTATCACATAAATTTATTCCAAGTAGGAAAGAGAATGTACTCTTAATGCTTTAAATCTGTGACCATATACTTTCCAGATAATGTTGTTAGATGGAAGTCTGCTTGAAAAGGCCTTTTAGAAATTTGGGCTAGCGTGTATTATAATTTTATAAATGAGAAGTGTGTGTTGCTATTTTATAAGCCTACATTTTTAAAACTGAACAACGTTTATGAAATTGATTATATTTTCATGACATGCCTTCTCTTATGTTTGTTTATTTAAAAGCTGATAAAACCTAGGCAACAAATACTTCTTCAATCTGTGTAGTTTTCTGTTTTTTATTCTAACCCACATTTAACATCATAAGCTGTTCCTCATCTTTTACATAATCGTTAAGAGTTGGCTGTTTCAAAATGAAGATACCAGTAATCTTCATTTCATATTAATTCACGTCTAAGAAACATTAGGATCTTTCTTGTTTTTCCCCTTGGGTTGACTGAAAGCCGATGATCAAACATAGTTTTCTTCAGCTTTTGAAGGAAAACTAAAAACACTATCTTGCTCAGCTGCTGCAGTGGTTAAATATCCATATTTCAGACCCATAGTGAACATATAGCTGAACTGGCATTTCTGTGGGTTTGTATAATCTAGGTATGATTCAGTGAGCTATGGTAAAGTAGGTATGCAGTGATGATGGAGACACTGTTAATGTACACATTGTTTAGTGTAAATAGAGGTCCCCTCTGCTCTTGAAATTTCTAGACTTTTTTAGAATTCTGGCATCATGTGCTTTGCCTGGATATACTAGGTACATGTTGAAGTAGGTTGAAGTAGATCACGAAGGCTTGCATGGTCATTTAGTTGTACCCTTATGCCTTCATGTGCTCTTGGGGTTGTTTGTGGAAGGGGTGTGTCCGTCAATAAGTTCTACACAGTTCATGTAACCCTGTTGTTTAAAACCTCTGGCACATATGACATCTTGATCACATACTGTTGCAATAGATGATGTATAGCCATGCACACTTCCAAGACAATAGCTTCCACATTGACTTCTCAAACTGGTGCCAGAATGTACCAAGAACAGCCAGCTTCCACCAGGTAATCACCTCTCTTCATTCCATGTCATTGGAGCTGTCATCTCATTAGTCTGGCCTATTTTAACACAGAGGTACAAGAAAGCCTCCTTTCTCATTTTAAAGTTATGCAGCCATTGCTACTCACCTCAGGTCTTGACAACAACTTAGGCTCACCAGTCTGTGATTATGGTCAAAACTGAAATATGGCATCCACTTGGTAGATATCATCCTCGAGCACTACATGGATCTGGCTACCTAAGGAGTGGAAGGTGTGTTACAGTTGGAACAATACCGCCATGAACCTGTCTTGCTCTCTGTATATCCTGCCAGAACATCCTCCATTGTTTTGCCACAGCCACCTCACGTGCCTTGCAACTACTTTTCAAAAGTTCCGGCTGAAGCTTTGCTCGCCAAGTAAGGGCTGAACTGTCATCCTGGTCTGTGTTTTGAGGACTTTGAAGTGGTGCCAGTTCCCAGAGATATGTGGGAGTTTCCCAGGGAACTATCACATTTGACCTTTCCCCTCCACATTCTAGTGGGCCTTCCTACAGAAAGCTTTTTAAAATGCCTTGGAAGCCACCACTTCAAGGATCTGTACAGCTGAAACATCATGGCTAATGTGGACACACTGCATCCTTGTGCAATCCCATCATTTCAGTTACCAGTCCTTCCATTCTCTAAAGTAGCACAGCTCTGAAGCAGAATCTTTCTCCAAGTTGCCCATTGAATGGTACATCCACATTGTCACTTTCCTGGGACAGTGGATAAATGCCACAGATTGGCACTCTGTGAAGGCTGAACACTCAATAAAGTAAATGAAAGCCTTGCCTGAAAAAGGACCACAGCAATGACAATGGATTTTATCTGTATATGAAAAATACAGCCCCATCGTGCACTTTCTCCCCCATGCAAAGTAAGTATAAGTATGTGATGGCTACCAACCAGGTCACGATACAGTTTGTGTTTTCATATCAGATGTATACCTTGAATCACTGTACATCTTCAGAACCCCACTGTAGCCTTAGCAGAGTCTGTGAGAGTCACAGTTAAAAGAACAGGTCATAAACCAGAATTTCCCATGGAACAAAAATAATCTGCTTCAGAACCATCCAAATGTTTTGTTTCAATAATATTGATTCATTTCAATGTGTATGTTATATAAAATACAGACTCTCTATATTCACAGTCAAAACAAAATGAATTTAAATGTTTTGACTTCTTCCCATTGAAAATTTCATCAAAATTGGCATGTTCCTGAGAAATGCATTTTTTGATGGAAAACTGTTGCAGCTAAATTTTTTCCCCAGCTCTAGTAATAAACATTATGCATTTGAAATTCACTGCATGGGGGTGGGGGGCGAAGAAAAACAACAGAGAAAGAAGGCCCAACTCACTTTAAAGCTGAAATAACTCCATTTTACATCTGTGTAAAATGAGACTCTGGTCCAGTGTCTCATAATCATAGAACTCTAAAGGACTCTCTAGTTCTAACATGACTTCTCATAAAATAGCATATAACTTTGTAACTGAAAGACTACAGGAAAGATGACAGTTACTTTCCTTCCTGCTTAGTTTAACTCAGAGTTCATCGGCAGGTACAGGATGTTCCAAGGCCCTGCAAAAACTCATTAGTTCCCTCTAAGGAAAGCTGGCCTTGGAGTTCACAGTTATTATCCTTGAAGCTAAATATGTGAGTTGAAATTCTATGCAGCTTTAATGCGGCATGTTTCTGCATTTACTGTGTCACCTCAACTGAACCCTCTTGGCTCTCAGTGCCTCGCGAGAGCCCATCAGTAAAATTACAGGTTTCTCTAAACAAATGCTTTCAGTTATCAGGTAATTTCTGGATTAATCAATAGAAGTTTTCACAGCTCTGGTATGTTTTGCTGAAAGAATAATTGATTTTGGTATTTTACCTTGAAATGAATAAAGGGATAACACATGAACTCAGAGACCAGAGCATGAATAGATTAGTATTTCTTAGGTGTTGCTTTTTGATGCTTATTTGTGCACAAACCTTACGTGACCAGTGAGCTGATCATTACATTCCGTGCTCTCTTACATATCCTGATTCTACTGTTGGCATTGGACAATGGGCAAAACATTCTTTGCCACTGTTCCCTCTAAGCTGTGTGTGTGCATGCACGCACACACAGATTCTAAACCCCACGCACACAGGGAAACACCACGTGCATATTTGTCTTGCGTCACAACCACACACTGGGCTCCTTGCCCATGTCCCACTGGGGAGGCGGGACGGTAGCACATGAGGGCTCCATGCCCGTGTCCCGCTTGTGGGGGGGCATGAGGGAGAGCGCAAAGTGGAATTTTCACCTAGGGCACAAAATATTCTTGCACCCCCCCCCGACCCAACCTGACCAGATCCGACCCTAAGAGCCTGCTTGGCCCTAGAGTCCCTGCATGCTGCCAACACCTGCAAACCCCCCTCTATGGCTTCGGCAGCTCCCATTGGTGCTTTTCCTGGCCAGTGGGAGCTACGGAGCTTACACTTATGGCAGACATAGCGCATGGAGAGTGGAGACCCGCCCCTTGCTGCTCTGACCCTAGGAGCCAGAGACCTCCCAGCAGGGCTGGTGAGTACGGCCAGGGAAGGGGGCAGGGTATAATGGAGTGAGTGTCTGGGAGGTAAGTGGGGGGTGTTAGGCAGTGGGGGCCTGTTGGGGGGGTGCTGGGTAGTCGGGGAGATCTGTGTGTGTCAGGGCACTGGGCAGTGGGGGTCTGCATTGGGCATTGTGTAGTTGTGGTGGTGGGGCTGTGCGGAAGGGCTCTGGGAAGGAGGGAGGATAAATCTGTGTGTCTTGGGAAACTAGCGAGTGGGGGGTTCTGTGTGGGGTGCTGGGAAGCTATGGTGGGGCTGTGGGAGCTCTGGGCAGGGGTGATGGTGTGCACAGCACTGTGCATTTGTGTCAGATGTGGGGGGTTTGTGGGGGGCTCTGGGCATAGTGGGTTCAGGGGGTGCAGAACAGGGGAGCTGTGTGGCTCTTCCCCTCCTTCTCCCCACTCACCCACCGTGTCCTGATATTTCACTCTTGCGATCCGGTCACCCTATTTACAGATGACTTTTGACATCTATCGCCCGCCATCTATCAACACAGCCAGATTCAACTTGCTGGCAAGGGGGGGAAGGAGGGCAATGAATCGTACCCCTCCCCACCAGCATTTTGAATGTGGAATGTTGATCACATCAGGATGGCCAGGGAGGGAGGGGACCCGCACATCTCCTTGTAGTCTGTTCATTTGGCTGTGTACAAACTCAAGTATGTGTGAATAAGTCAAAATGCCTGGACGTAGTTGCTAAGGAACTGCAAAAATTTCCCAGAAATGAACAAAGGTAAGTGTTGTCTTCATGACTGAAATCTTTCAAAGGCATTGGACTTTGTACATTTACTCATGATATTTTACCGTTTTCTCACCTTTTTTGCTTCAGATACATGGACATGATTGGAGCTATGGACAAACTTCCAGTATCCTGATCGGAATAATCTCCCATTTGCCCTTTTGTCGAGTCACCCTGTTAAGCGCATTGAAATAGTAGCCATATAATAAAAGTATTAATTTTAAATAAACCAGTCTGGTAAAAAATCAATCCCAAAATGTCACTGTCTAAAGCGTAAAAGAATAGCGACTTCATTTAAATCTGGATGGCTGGATGAGACTACAGAGACGATTACACCAAAGTCATATAGTATAAAGCCCGTTAAACTTCATGAAATATTCACATATGATGAGGACAATGGAGTGGTTTGTGTATATTGTTGAGATGCCAGAGCTCTGGGAGAATTTTCAAGAGGAAGAATGTGGAATGATATATGGAAGTTGGATTTCTTAAGTGTCATCTGTCAAATAAGTCTCATATAGATGGTGTAACAGGACTTAGAAACAAGAACCCTTCCTCATGGAGCGGATTGCTTAGCATGATTCTTGAAAGTCCAGCTGAAAGGCAGAGGAGGCAAATCAATTTTGAACGCAAGCACTCAAACCCAGAAGAAATCAAGGTACTTATTGGCAATGTGTTGTTGGCTATTAAAATGAACAACTCAATGCTTTCTGTTCAGGATATTAATGACCATATGGAAAAGTAAGTGCTGGAGAAGTAAAAATTCAAAATGCTTTTGAATTTCTCGAAATTATCAACTGCGTGTCCAAAATGACCTTGTGCATGAAATAGCATGGGCAATGTTTCATACTCTAGCTGTTGATGAAAGCACTGATATATCCATTAACAGACAACTTGATACTCTACTTTAAATATAGATCCATAAATTCTGCAGACTATAAAACTTCATTTGGTGGACTGTTACGATTGCAAGAATGTGATGCTGTTTCAAAAGTATCTGTAATCAAAGAGTTTTATAAAAAACCCACCAACTTGATCTAATGAAAATGGTGATGTTCACATCTGATGGTGCCTACGTGATGTTGGCCAAACTCAATGGCGTGGCGGCTCAGCTGAAAAGTGATATTCCACACTTAGTCCAGCAACATTGCATTGTACACTGGGAAGACTTGGGGATTTCCGATGCATGGAAAGAGGTCAAGCTGATAAGAGACATCAAAACCTTAATGAGAACTGTCTACATTGTGTTCTGTCGGTTATCCAGGAGAAAATGCAAATTTCAGGAAACAGTGGATGCTTCTGAATGTGAGTCAGTGGCTTTCAGGCCATTCAATGAAGTGTGCTGGTTATCTAGGCACTTTGCACTTTGAGCAATTATTCACAACAATGATCCTCTTATGGAATATTTGAGCAAGACAAAGATACTGATACAGTTTCTAAACACTGCCACAAAAAGCTGAATACCATGGAATACCGAATAACATTAGAAGTTTTGAATGATATTTTGTCAGAGCTGGCTTCACTATCCATGCTGCTCCAGAAATGGGGCTTTATACCTCTTGAGGCATTTCACTTTGCCCGAGGTACCTTGGACATTCAGTCTTATGGAGTGACAAAGTTAAGACTCTCGGATATGAGCTCTCAAGAAACTAACGAAATTGATACCATTTCCATAATAACTTTAATAAACATCTTGTGTGCACATTTGGCAGACAGGTTTCCAGAGGATGAAGTCCAGGAGTGGTCCCCCCTTTTGATTGTGCAGCAATAGCTAAGTGTGACTTTAATTTTGGAATTCATCAGGTCAGATCCCTATGTTCAAAATACAAAGACTTTCTTGCTGAAGAGATTGTTATAGCCAGTCAGTACAATGACTTCAAGTTTGCAGTAGCCGAAAGAATCAAAAGCCAACTGGTTTCAAGTTTCCCCGATATGGTGACTTTTGGTTACCAAAATGAACAGTTTCAGGATCTTGCAAAGTTGGTTGATGTTGGATGACCATTCCTAGAATCAAGTGCAGTCTGTGAGCGTGGCTTTAGCTTAATGAACACTCTAAAAAACAAACTATGGAATTGTTTATAAGTAGATCATTTGGACATGCTGATGTGTATTAAGAGTTACCAGCTGGATGGAGGACTGATAGATCTCGACAGTTTATACTGAATGGGCAAATGAAAAAGATTTCAGGGAAAAACAGTAAGGTTAGTGAGCAGTCTTTGACATTTTGACCAATAAGGAAATTAAAATGCATTTGTAATTACATATCTTATTCTTGGCTGATAATCATTTATTGATTTTTTTAGGAAAATTTAAAATTTAAAACAAACTTGTGTTTTTCTTTTTTTACTTATTATATCTCTATCTGAAAACCCATATAAATTGACACAAATTGCAAATTAAAACTTTTTAAATGTATAAGCATTTTACTTGCTTGGGTGCATTTGCCTCATAGTGCACAAATTTGAACTCTGCTTCAAAAATTTGCACAGAAGAATTTTTTTTACGCACACGGCCCGTCAAAAATTAGAGGGAAGATTGCTCTTTGCTTACAAGCATAATGGACATAAACAATAATGTTCTCAAAACAATTCTGTTTGCATTGTAATCCCCTGATTTTGATAATATACTAAGCCAATTTTTACATTTGTGGTAGGAATCTCATGGAATCTGTATGCACATGGCATAATTACATGAATATACCAGATTGCATAAATTCATGCTGGGGTCCAAACTGAGAGAGGCCCGTGCTTCACCATGAAAAGGTGGAGGGACTGCAAGAGACTTCAACTTTACACAGCTGCACAAGCATTTCCCACAATAGCAGTGTCTGGGTTCTTTGCTCTCCAGAGTTCAGGAATCAGACAATGAGGTAGATGGGAGGCAGGGCCTTGGACCAACCCCTTCTGCACTGGCCCATAGAATCTGGCCAGTACACGATGGAGAACAATCTGCCTGACTGAGGCACAATCCCCTTGATGCTCTTGTTGCTCTGTGCAAGGCTGTGGCATAAATGCCATAATCTAGTCCTATATGTGCACACATGCTCCCATCAGTATTAGTAGAAGTTACATGCACACATTGAAGGGAAAATAGAGAAGACGTCTAGCCAAAATGCTCACAAAAATAAAGCAGTAGCCTTGTCATGCAGTCAGAAAATTCAGAGCTTGGACGTAGATTTAAGATGCCCCCAAGGTGTCTAATCTAAATGCTCTGTCTACATGCTTATCAACGTAATAACTGGGAGTAGGCAAGTGATTAAATCTGGGGTTTTAGAAAAGAAAACCAGTCAGACAATACTGTATTTTAGAATAAAATCCAAATGTTAGAGGATGTATTGAACCTGATTTCAAAGTTTTTGAATCTCATTATAAACTGAATCAAGGTCAGACACGTTCAAGGTCAACCACATGTATACGATCGGCAGCCTCGATTTGCAATTTAATTCATAGCCTGAACTAGAGCTGTCATTTTATATTAGAAACTAGGCTAATTATGTTGTTTTGCATGAAATGGGAAAAATGATAAATTTTCATTTCAGAGATGGGAACGTAATCGACAGACAGTTCAGTGAAGGTAATGTCGGGGGAAAGACGAGGTGATTATCACAGGCTAAATGGTAATTTCTAAGCTGTGGAGTCAATGCTAAGGTGATCTGCAGAAAAGAGTGGGGACCTCTATCACAGAATGCAGCTGCTTTCAGAATGTAAGGCTGAGACTTCTAAATTATTTCAATATAGTTAATCTTTATGCAAAATCCCACAAACTGACAGACATCCCATAGCTGGTGAAATGAGAGAGGCACATTTAAATGCAATGGAACTTACTGGAATACCTCATAGATCATCCTGCAGAAAGGGAATTTAGAGGCCATGAAAATTAAGAAGACAGACCTCTTGTAGTTTCTTTTAAAGTTTCCCTGCAATGGGGAGGGGATTGAGGTTGTAGAGGAGATAGGCTGCATGCATAGCTTTCCCAGCTACTGAATCCTTGGGATCCAAAGGGAAAATTACCATTCATCTCACAGGAACTCAGCTCCTCCACCTTGCTTCTCTCTCCACTAACCTTCCATTTATCTCCCACGTTCATTGCATCATCATTTGTCCTTACTGTGACAGGCAATTCTTTGAAAATAAAAAATTGCTTTTCCATGTATTTCATAAAGCATGAAAGATGACTGCCCAAATCTTGAGCTGTGACAGAGCTCGGTGAGTTCAAAGGAGGCAGTAAAGGAGGCCTTTGCATCCTACAGATCCTAGAACCTTCCTGAGGTTAGTCTAGCTGTTCAAGTTCCACTTGGAGCCCCAAGGGACTATTGAAGTAGCTGGAGATAAGTGTAGATCCCTCTAGCCAGCCCCCCCGCCACCCGCTTCCTTAGCCACATCCTTTGTACGGTATCTGATGAAAAAGTATTAGAGGAGCCACTCAGGAGGTTCTGTGCCACTGCGGGGTTCCCTTAGGTAAACGGAATAATCAGATGGCTAATGAAGCAGCTTCAGAGATACTTTGTGCCAGAGTGGTGCAAAGCATCAGGAAGAGATGTAGGTCTGGCCCCATACAAAGGTATAATGAGATCCAAAGTCTGGAATGGAAGTTCAGACTAGAAATAAAGTGAACATTTTCAAAAATGAAGATAATTAACCACAGGAACAACTTACCTAGGGTTGTTATGGATTCTCTATTACTGGAAAAATTTTAATCAAGATTTGATGCTTTTCTGAAAGATATGATCTAATTCAAACAGGAATTAATTCAGGGAAATCCAGTGTCCTGTGTTATACTGGAGATCAGACTAGATGACCACAACGACCCTTCTGGTTTTATAATCTATAAGTGTAGCTAGTCTAATTTCAATTCAGCATTTCAAATGTTCTTTGGAATGACCATAATTTGTTTGCTTCCTTCTTTTGGTAGTCTTGTAAATATAACAATTAAATATAACTCTTGCAGGTAGCAATTGTATT
Source organism: Dermatemys mawii (assembly GCA_007922305.1). Lineage (NCBI taxonomy): Eukaryota > Metazoa > Chordata > Testudines > Dermatemydidae > Dermatemys > Dermatemys mawii. The sequence continues at coordinate 12,040,511 of ML677333.1, read as the reverse complement.
TTCCTTAAAGTTTTGACTTTGAAATGTAGCAGAATCAATTGGAGTTACAAAGTTACAATTCCTCTATTTCCATTATATATATTTTTTAAAATTTGAAAAAAAATCTGATTTACCCCATCAGGCCTCTCTTCCATGGCAGTGCGGGCACCTATGGTACACACCAGGATGCTGTTGAGTCCCATTGTATGTGCTTTCTTCTACCTGGCCCACTAATTCACCATTACATAGGCATGGACATCCTGTCAGGAGCTGGCAGCACGATATATCTATTCTATTTTCTTCCTGTTACAGTCTATTCACAACAGTGGTTCTAGAAGGGAGTGGCATCCTAATGATGTTATCCCAAGATGTCCCAGTGATTCTCAATTACTGAAGCTATAGCATGGCTATGCTAATCTTCCTATTTATATTAGCATAAAAGTAATTGAATAGTAAAGCTGCTCAATTTGAATGACAAAATCAAGCCAGTAAAATAATAGTAAGTACAAATCTTTTTTCTTGTGGCATCAAGTAAAGCTAGCTTTTGTGCATAAGTTTTTTTTCAAAATGGAATTAACCATGGAACGTTTCACAGGGAATTCACATTTTTTTCATAGCAAATTTAAGAGGCATTTGCTAAGATAGGAGTTACCATGGATAACGTTAATTCATATGAGCAAAGCAAACAAATAAAATATACTTTAATCACCTATAAATATGCATAAGCAAAGTATTGCCTCTGTGGCTGGATATCACAGGTTTTAAATTTATAAAAAGCTTAAAATATTGATCATGAGGGAAGATGGTCTACTGGGAATAGTCAATCAAAAATAATGTTCCTCAGCCTAATTAGATTGAGTGTCAAGATGATTTAAGTAATAAAAATATTACATAAAACCCCAAAGATTTGTTTTGTAATATTAGTCAAGAAAGGATCTTTTGTAACCACTGTAATAGTTTAAAACAATGAAGCCCAGAAAACTGCATGACTGTTTTCAAATATTTATAGAGCTACCTGGCTTACTTTGTCAAAGGAGAAATTGAGCCCTTTTGACAGGTGCTCCACACAGCAAAAACAAAACACACAAACCATGGGTTAATCTTGGACACCAAAAGCTTACCAATGAAATGTATACAATACACAGTGAGTGAGAGGGGGAATGGGCATCAAAGGAAGCAATGGGGTAAGATAGGCAAGGGTTATACTAAAAAAGACACACACAGTAAATGCTTAGCTGGAGGATACATTATATTTATTTAAGAAAGCTTTAAAGTCCTGATTCTCATTAGACTTAGGCCTCTTTGAACTTCTAGAGTTGTGTAAAGGGGCCTCAGTGTAAATAAAAATCAAGCCCTCAATTAGCTAACTCACACTTCTAGGTCAGGGCAGGTTCAGCCCAAGTTTTCGTCAATGCTTTTTGTTATCTTTTTAAGTTCCAATTCTTTCCCCATCCTTAGTCCAGTCATTACAGATCTGATATAATATACAAACACCATTCACATTAATGTTGATATCAGTATAGCTGTGGTTGCTGTATGGCTCTTGGACTACTGGAAAAGGATACATGTATGCACCATGAACTGTTGCCATCAGTATTTGCCTGAACTTCCATTTTGCATTCATCCTTCATTACTGATGTTTCAACATCAATGCAAAGTTTAGATGGTCATGTAAAATTTCCCAGATTGCATTTCCCCTTGATTTAGTCAAAAAAATGTAGGCAAAAAAGATAAATTTAAACAACATGGAAGTGAAAATTTTTGTAACATCTTTTCCCCTCTACCCATTTTCTGACCTGCTCTGGTTTTCACAATGTGCCCAGAAATATTAGTATATGTGACCAGGGTTCAATCCTTGCTTGGTGTCAATCAGCATAACTAGTGATTTCAAATAGTGATATGCTAGTTTACACCATCTAAAGATCTTGTCCCAAGAGTGCAAAAATCAGAACTAGGTGACATGTTTCAATCAAATGGCTTATTTGCCAAAAATGTAATTTTCAGGCAATTGAAACTATTCACGAATTTGAGTCAAATTCAGCAAATAATTTGAGGCAAATAAAAAAATGAAACAAAAAAACCCCTGTCTTTGTTTAGAAATTTTGCTAGATTTGTTAAAAGAATAAAGGGTAAAATACACCTGAAAACATAATAAAATGGAATATTTTTTCCGCCCAGTTGTTCATTTTGGCAAGAAGATCCCACAAAATTCAGTTTCAGTTCAACCTGAAATGAATATTTTTTGGGAGAGTTTTTGATTTGGTCACCGAACTGAAAAATCAGTTATTCTAGTTACAGGTAGTCAGAATACTGTTCATATTGTTATTATTATTAGTCTGTATTACAAAAGTGCCCAGAAGGCCCAAACACCCCATAGTGCACTGACCTGAAGACTTTGCAATCTATTTTAAGGCAAGACACTTATGGATGTAACATAGTCTGAAGGAATAAAGGAGGGTGGAAAGGGGTAATATGTCATGTCACAGACAGGAACATGTGGTTACATAGACCAGTTATGTGCACAGTTAGAAGGCTTGAAGTCAAATTAATGATCTCAGTTATCCCTACTGGCCTCTTGTGCCTAACTATTGCAGCACATGTGATATAAAACATCACATGAGTTAAGTACCATGAAACAATAGGTAAATTTCTATGCCTATTTCCTTTCAGGTGAACTAGACAATAGAAGGGTCTTCTCACATATTCATATGCACAGTGCGGAATGGAGAAGTTCCTTCTTTGCAGTCTCACTTTTGCTCTAGTGATTTTAATTGGAAAACAAATGTGGTTGTTAGGCAGCACTGGCTTCAACAAGACAAATGTGTTTATTTTTTCTTTCTCAAGAAGGAATGTTACATTTATCTTTATAAAGTAATAAGCATCATGATGGGTGGAAAGTGCGCTCCTGGCAAAAATAATCCCCAGATACATGGTATTTTTTTCCTTTTAGTGTTTCCTGGGCTCGTTCATATTGATTCAGAAGTACAGAATGCATTCAATGTCCTCTGTGATGTTTATATTTATCCTTCAGCTATCATGGGCTCTCTTCCCAATTGGTGTAAATTGGCATGGATGAGGACCTGGTCCTATGTCTTTCAAATAGATATATAATAAGCTTATATTGCTCCAAAGATCAGATTTACCTACAAGGAACCTTTGGATCCAAAGCCCATAGAAATTAATGGAAATATTCTAAAGGACTTTGGACCCAGCGACTAATTCATGTGGAGTTGGCAGCGCAGGAGGGGGTATTCATGAGCAAACAGAGACAAAGAACCATAATCTATTTAAACTGTGTCATAATCTGTAGTAACTCCAATGGTGTACATTGTTAGCACCTCAGAGGAGAAACCCTGCATTAGATCTCACTTTCTCCTGCATTATTTACATAGTGATTTACGCCAGATTTATGCAATAGAACAGGCCTGCACAACTCGGAAAGCAGCGAGGGCCATATTATTGCAAAAAAACCCAGCTGTGGGCCAAAAAGCCCCGCCCTCATCCACTTCCCCCCATCCCACTGCTTGGCTTGCCCCACCCCTACTCACGCCCCGTGGGCCACACAGTGAGCCTGTGCGGGCTGCATGTGGCCCCCGGGCCGCATGTTGTGCAGGCCTGCAATAGAATCTAGTCCATGCTTCCTTCTTTAAGGTACTTACAATATAAAATTAGACCAAACACACAGTTAAAAACTAGACTATGTTTTATGCATTTGCAAGGGGACAGAAAGGAGGCAGAATCATCTCAACCATAACTGTAACCTTTATGTTATTTATTTACTTTTTATTTGAAATAGAGTAGGCTTCATTCAGTGAAATTGCACCATCGGTGAAATTAGTGGTGTTGCACTGGCATTAAATGAGTGTAAGTGTGGAGTCCATTGTCTTCATTTACCTAGGAAAGAAAAAAGTTATCCTTTGTCTGAAATGAAGCATGAAAGAAGCATTTGCCTGCTCCTTTTCCTTTACAAGTCACTCCCAGCTAAGCTATCTCAATCAGATCCACTTCTCAGCTGAGAACATATTGATGTCTCTCTTGCAAGGGGGAGCTGATCATTTTTTAAAAAAAATATGAGTTAATTTTTAGGGATTGAGCCTGTCCTCTGACCTAATGGTGAACTTGATCTTGCAGAATCAACATGAGCCTTTGAGCTATATAGCGGGCTTCACAAGATACATTACAATTATGACACAAAACAGCAGGGAGAACTGAAATTTCTCTATCTATGTTACAAATGGTAAATCTCACATTGTGGTGTTTGCCAACAACTATAACAAAAAGACCACACTGTAACTATAGTTCTTTCCTATTATAAATAAGGAGGAAAATATGGTGCCTCAGATCCCATTGAGTGAATCGTTGGCAAATGTTAACTATTTGAGGATGGATGACTGCTGTGACTGAACATGATCTTGATGTGATGTCACTATGAACCTAAGAACTGGATTCTCCTTAGTGGATTCTAGCAACTCTTCCAAAATAAGATGGACAATTTTTGGAAAGCATAGTAGACTACAAATGATATCTTACCCAAACTTGTAGATGGCTTTGAGTGATCTCCCTTCTAATGGAAACTATTAATAAAACACCTTTAGTGGTGTCCTTTCAGAGTGGAAGACATTCTTTCTCTTTGAATTCATACTAGAGTTTCCAAATTCCTTGGTCAAGTTTTTGCAGACTGTAAAAGCTTTCTCTAGCCAGTTTTCAGTTGTGACCTTACACCTCTGGAGATGTGCTCTAACTATTTACTATCTGTTGTGCAGTTACAAATGTTTTTGTCATTATTTTACTGTATTTTATAGTATAGGAAAGAAATAGTGTACAATACTTATATTCTTTTAGGGAACAGTTAAACTGGGTTATATATGGCCAATGGGAATATATACAAGAGGCACCATATTTATTCTGCTAGCAAATGACAAGTGATTGAATATTAGTGAAACAAAAGGTAAAGAATAACTTTCCCAGACTGTCAGATAGCTTTTACATCTGTAGCAATGCACTAAGGCTCACAGCAATAACTCTACCCAAGTTAGAGTAAAAGCACTAATGTCCATATCTATTCAGGGCTGAACTATACGGGAAATCTAGGGTTCTGAATTTCCAGAAAAATAATGTCAAGCTTAAGATTTTTATCCTCTTTTATTTGTACAGAACTCTACTTACTTTAGAGTATGAGCTACACTTGTTACACTTTCACTTATGAAGAAAAACATACAAGGTTAACTTCTTACCATAGATACATGCATGCAACATCCAGTGAAGTCAATGGAAACTGAGTGTGCCTTTCTGAAGGCAGAATCTCATCTATCGTAAAGTATAATTTTAATTAATTCTTGTATATTTTTGAAGAAGCTACCAAACACTTTCTTTGGTCATTATCTTCCTTCTGCAGTCACCTTTCTGCATCCTTTTGTGCTGTCATTTTAAATAGAAATCAGTGGAATATTAAGATACATTGGATATGTAATGCCAACACCCCAGGTGGGTTCCCAGTTGCAGGGACTGAACCTGGGACTTCCATTTATGATACTCTGTTGCCTTATCTAAAAGACCCTGTTGGTCAGTGCTGCAGTAGACTCATCAACCTTTAAGTTGCCTACCCACCACCAGAGGTGGGGCAGAGCATCACACTGAGTGGGCATGGCTTACAGGTACTGCTGTCAGATAAGAAAGTGGGTAGGACACTGTATTTGAGCGTCAGGCAGTTACTTTTACATTGATGAGGTCAGTCTGGTAGCTAATTTACATGGAAGTTGTACTTTTATCTTTAGCCAGTAATATGACTTACTTAATGGACATAGTTGCTTCCAAGGATGGAGGAGTATGGGGCCATTTCTTACTGGGGATAAATTCCAAATAGAATGAACTCCTTTATTTTACCATTAGTATTATATTGACAGATAATTTCTCTTCACTTTTTGTTCCAAACTGATTAAGCAAAAATTTTTTAAAAAGTCATATTTAATTAGACACAAGTGAAAAAAAAAGCAGTTAAATGAAAATAACTCCCTGGAGGCTACTCTGTCCTGTATCACCTTCTAGTAATTTCAATACATCAGTAGGGAGTTGTTAGGTTAACAGAGTGCCTCAGCGAGACCTCTGTGCTATAGGAGCTGTTGTTTTGGCTCTGTACCCAAGTATTCTCACTGTATAGAAAAGCTAGCTAGATATGCCATTTTTATTCATAGATTTTAAGGATTAACAGGATCATCATGACCATTTAGTCTGACCTCCTGCACAACACAAGACAGAATGTCACCCAGCAATTCCTGCATTGAACTGAATGATTTGTGGGTGAGTTAGAGCATGCTTTAGAAAGTCATCCAGTCTTGATTTAAAGGCTCACATACTGGAGAAGTTACCATAGCCCTTTCTAATCTGTTCCAATGGTTAATTACCATCAGTTAAAAAAAACAAAACCAAAAAAACCAACCCTGTGTCTAAATTTCAGTTTGAGTTTTTCTAACTTCAGTTTCCAGTTTTACATTGGATCTGATCTCTAGGTTTCTTTACCTTGGAGACAAAAGCCTATTTGACATATTACGGAGTGCAGAGTTCCCTTCCACTAGACTATTTTCCAGTCTCATAGATGTCTATCAACCACCATTTTTCTAGCCAAAGTTACAAAATATCCCTTAGAGCCTACTTATGCTGCTTCTTATCATATGTCTACACTGGAGTCGGGAGGTGTGATTGTAAGATGTGTAGATATAGCCAAGCTAGCTTTGACCTAGATAGTGTAGCCCTGGTAGCGTGGACTGTGACACGGGCCAGCCAGGGTCTTGGGTGGAGTAGCACTCAGGAGGCTAGCCCATGCTTCTGCTGCTGTGGCTATACTGCTACTGTTACTCATGCTAGCTTTGATCTAGCTAGAATACACCTCCTGATTGCAGTGTAGACATACCCATAGTTAGCACTAGAGGTCACTCTTGAATGGGGCAGACCACTCCTTTTTTCTAGTAGAGGTGTGTGTTGCTTCTACAGTTCCCCTGCGACAGGGATGAAGAGAATGAGTTTCTAACCAGTGAGTGGAACCAGTTCTTATTATCATTAGGTTACCAGGCTGACTCAGTTTGCCTCCTTCATTACCATGAGCTAGGTTGTAGTACAAAGCAATCAGGCTAGGCATAGTCTGTGAAGAGGCAACCACAGGAGGGAACATAATAATAAGAGGATATAACTACATAGTTTATAGCCTTCCTCTGAGTTAAGGGCACCTCATTCTTTGGCTTGATGGAGGTTTAGAGTTTTATGAAAGTAGAAATAAATGTGTTTCCTCAGCTCTTGCTATTACTTTGATGTAGAAATTAGAAGGAAAACCAGGGAGGCAGCTGTAACTGTAAACCAAAATGATCAGTTACAGCAACGTCCCTTGAAGTCAGAATAATATTTAAATAGAATTAATTTACAATTTAGTTGTTAAAAAATAATAATATGAGGGAATAATTTTTCAAACAGTACCCAAAATACTAATAGTCAATTGATAATGGTTCACCTAAAATTTCAATGTGTTTCCAGTTTCTTGAATGAATCAACAAACCTGCAAGAATTATTCTTAATAATATCATAAAATAGCGATTCATTGTTTTTTCTGGATAATTTCCACTGAGTATCCAGGAAACTCCACTTTTTAAACTATGTAAGAATCAGATACTTTGTTGTAAATAGCTAACAAATGACACCTATAATGAAGTTCAAAAAGAGCTTGATTTTAGGGGGAGAACACATGTTTTCCTTGCACAAATGTAATTTTAAAATCAAGTTAAGGGTCACAATTGTTTGTCTTTCTTTATTAATTGTAGATGATTAAGTAAATTAATTCAGATGTCTCACCTATAGTTCAGGGCCATGGAGCACACAAAAAAGCATATGAGCTTTTATTTGCAATGGTTAGTGGCAAAGAGCTCACTTTGTGTCATAAGACAGCCATAATAAATTAACTCAAATCAGCAGGCTTCTCTTTTCAGGCAATACTAGACTAGCGGAGCAGAGTAATACGCATAAATTTCACATTTGTGCTAGGCTCTAGGAAATAATGGAAAAAACAAAACAATGTGTCCTTTGGAGACTGCCTGCCAATTCAATGAACTCTGGAGATCTCAGACGTCACTCTGTTGATAGGGCAGCTATTTTATGTATCCATCCTGTAGTATGATACATTATAGTATGATGATGATTATTGTGTAACACCTGAGATGTTCTAGGCCAGTGATCACCAAACTGTGGGGCACCTCCCTTAGGAGCGTGCGGAGGAATGTACAGGGGCAGAGAGGTGTGCGGCCAGGCCAGGGCCAGCCCCCACGGGGGCAGGGAAGGAGTCTCATCCATCCCCATTCTGCCTCCAGACCAGCTCCGACCCTGACTCAGCTCCACTCTGTCCCGTGCCTCACCCCCAGACCAGCTCTGCCCTTGTTCCCTCTTCAACCCTAGGCCAGCTCCACCTCTAGCGTCAGCTCCTTCCCCATCTCCAGTTCTGCCCCCAGCTCCGCCTTCAGCTTAAGTTCCTCTGCTGAGCCAACAGTGCAGTAATCGGGCGGTGGGGAGAAAACGATCACGGACAGATTCCATTACTGATAAGAGACAGCACGACAGGAGAAGTTTGTGAACTGCTGTTCTAGGTACTTTGCAGCTAGATGTCAAGAGAGGATCTAAACTGCAAAGAGCTTTCAATTTAAGTAGACAGTATGCATAGGAAGGAGGAATGGGAAAGCAATAACAAAAAGCAGTGTGAATGGATGCTAAAAACAAACACATTGCATGCTTGGAGCCTGCATTATGTACAAGATGGTTTGTACCAATATCTTTGGGCCAAATGCAGAGCCACTAAATTAATTGGAAATCTGTTATTGACTGGACACTGCATTTCCAGAGCAACATTCCTAGTATTGGCTACCTCATCTCTTTAAATAAAATCTGCAGTAACAACCAAGGTACCCTACATAGAGCTGGGAGAAGACCAGAGACTCCATAAAGTTCACTAGGGACTTCATTATTGCTAGTCTATTTTAAGTGAAAATTGATCAAATAGCTGTCGGGGGTGAGGGGGGTGGGGGCGGGAGGCGGTGTAGTACAAAACCCTAATATAAGATAGGATCATGATCTTTTGTAGCATTTCACCTGAAACACTGACCCCCAAAATTGGAGCTCGTTGAAATGATATCACAGGGCATAATAATGCTAGTACTGTGAAATTAGCTGCATTATGGAGGGGAAGAACATATAGTTTTCTTGTGTGATCTCCAGAAAATAGGCTATAGAACTAGATACACTACTGTTGATTCCTAATGTTCTTATTCCATTGGAAAACAGCATTTGGCCTCTGTTCTTAAACAGCCAGAAGACAGTAACAAAGCTTTCTTTACTTACAAGGGTCAGGTGAAGTAGTGATAACTCTTAGTACTCTTCTTTAAAGAATTAGCTCTTCTTTAAAATAAAGGTAATATGTTTTACTACATAGTTGCTATTCAATTTCTGAAAGATACAATACACATTTTAATATTCTGATAAGTTAGCCAGTGAGATTTTCAGTAGGCGAAAATCAGGATAGCTCCACTGAAGTCAGTAAGGCTATCTTAGTTTACACCATTGAGCACCTGGCTCAATATATTTAAATAGAGCTTTTATTTTTCTTCTGATGAAATTAGAATTGGTATTCCACCGAAATCAATAGAGCATTTCAAAATTAATCTAGTCAGTGCTATCTAGAGCCAATCTCCATGTGCGTCAGTGGCAAGCCATTTCCAGTATGATCCACCCATTAACTATCATGTGATCCTTGGTAAGTAACCCGCATTAACTTCGATTTGGACCATCACAAATAGCATAATATAGCAAAAACCTAAAACAAGAAAAGTGAATGATGAACATTCACATCAGTTTATATTAAGAAACTAAAGGCATTCATAGCAAAGAAAATGAGATTCTAATTTTTTATTTGATTCACACAGAGTCATGCACATACTGTATATTGATGGGAGAGTAACAGAGATTCTAGCTGAAACTTTCACAAAACTCTAACCTTCCTGAAATCAGTGTGGATTCAGGGTTTTCTTGCTACTTGCACAGCAGCCCAGGTTCATGATTTCGTAGCAAACCTGGCTGGGCTATTTGTAAAGCTCTTCCTCCTGCCATCACACACCCCTGTTATCACCTGCCCACTTAACTTATTCTTTTCTCTGACCAGGTGGCAGGACACCTCAGACTTATTTTGTTTTCAGAACCCTGTGACCCTCCACTGTCCTGCTCACTCCTAAGGTTGTTTAGGTGTTCTCATCTTTACGTGTTTTCATGTATGTTCACTTCCATTCAGAATAAGGGCCACAAAGTAAGAGTTGCTGCCTCCCAATCCAAAATGTCTCTGGACATTTTAGGATGTTCTCCTTCCACCACCCTCTGACTAGGGCAGCAAGAGAAGAGAAACTTCCAATGCAACCATGCTGAGAATAGGGCCACAGGGGCTCCATAGCCAGTGGTGCTGTACAGTAGCTAGGGAACACATAGACACACATTTGAACCTGTAGGAATTATGGTGGATCCCAGGTAGTACACGGCTCCTTTAGACCCAACATTTACAACGGGATAGGTCAGTTACCAGTTCCTACAACTGGTTTCTGAAACATAAAATTAATGTGACTCATGTGCATTGAACCATAGTGATTTTGCCTCACCTCTAGAAAAGTCATTTCACAGAACAGAAAGTGAACTGTTCGTGGGAGACTAAGTGATTCCCAGAAAGCAGTTATAATCATTCATATATTTTAAAGCCAGAAGGAGCTGTTATGATCATCTAGTCTGACCTCCTGCATAACACAAGCCAATCACATTATCCAAATTGTGAAATATCTTGTTAAATGTGGAACTGTCCACTCAACTATGGAAGAATACACCCTAGGGAGAAACAAAGTAGTTAGGAAATAATAAATTATTACTTGAGAAGAAAATGTGGATAGGATGAAAGTGTTAGAACACACGTGCAAAATGAAAGATTTCTTAAGTGCAGATGTTTCCACTGGGAAAGCAATCTATTCACAGTCAAATAATTTTTATTAGAATAAAAAGTTGCAAATACTTCACATTTATGGCTGCCACAGCAATGCCTTAAAGTGACCATGGACATGGCTATGGTTCTGTCTGCACTCGTAAGCTAAGCAGAGTCATGCAGAGCCAGAGTTTGGATGGGACTCTAGTTTTAAGATGGATTAGAATAGTTCTCACCCAAGGACTATCTATGGATGATACTGCTGGAAGTTTTGTAGATGATCCAATGGGGGTCCCTCTTCCTTCTTGTCTGGCATACAATGTTACTCACTTAATATTATTTGCACTCTGCCCTCCCAGTACACCTGCAACTGGTCCAGATAATATCTAACCCTATGTTTGTAAAGCACTCTGGGATTCTTCTGGATAAAAGATGCCATATAAATGACATGTTAGCCTATTATCATTAAAATAATTTGGCTAAAGTGTGAGCCTTTCAAACCAGGCCTGTAATGAGTAGGAAATTTGGGCTTGGGTAAGAATAAGGCACAGCCAGAGAAACCTTGGTAGGTATGACCCTGGCATAGGAGAGAGATTTGGGTAAAGTTTGGCTGAAAGCAGCTTGGAACTGTGACCAAAGAAATTTCCTCTTGCTTAATTCCTAGTACATTCAGGGAAACAGAACTTAGTCCATTCTTTGCAAAGAAAAAGGAATGCATCAAAGAAATACCTGACTCCATCATCAGTTTCTCCTCCTAATGAAACAACCCACTAGACCCTGAAAACTGGCTACCTGCTCAGGTCCAAAGATGGATGACAGCAAATTCAATAACTTTGTGTCTGAGTATTTGCTTCTCTACAACAGAATTTTCCCAACACTCTATCCCTATGTTTTGGAGTCCCATGTCAATATAAAGCTGCTTCTCAATATAACTGTGTTCAGTGGCCCCACTAGGGTCTGGTATTTTGACATCCTTACTAACATGAACAAGGAAATTAAATTTTTTGACATTGCCTAAGGTCAAGCCTGAGGAAGAAGAAAAGAACACAGTGCCAGAAATTGTATTTTGCTGGCAGAAGCTGATACTGCCTATAACTTGGTTTTGGGTTGCTGAATAAGCAGGCATTACTAGGTTAGATTATTTCATGATTTCTGGGTAATGTAAGTAATATCCACTTCTAGTTTAAATATAGTACATTCTTGTCTGCTAGAAGCAGAGTATGAGGATATGCTGTTTAATTTTATATTTCAGCATCTCGTCCACATTTGAACAATATATACATGCTCCTCACCTTTACACAATTTTCTCACAGAGTGTGATCATAAGAATATGCAAATCAATGAGCCATGATGCCATGAAGACCCCAGGCATAATACACGACATACTCATCCACTCCTTGGCCCTGACTTTACCCTCCTGCCTGAGGAAAATATCTGGCTAAGTTGCTCTGATTTTTCTTCTTCAAGGCACACACCCCAGTTACCACTCTAGGACTCTCAGAAGCTTTTACTAGAATCAGGCTGCTCAGGCATGGTTTTCACCTTGCAAAAGTGTGGCAAGGTTAGATTTGTCCTGACCAGCTAAGAGGGACTCTGATCTGAAAGCAAAAGGGAGGTAGAGGAGGAATAAGATGGGGATGGAAACTGAAATTCCATTGAGGAAGGGGATAACAGGAATATGAAGGTCACAGCGGTTGCCATGGTGATGTCTGCTGTGGTCATAACACGCTTTAGGATCAGAAGGGCCAGTGACACATTGGTAAATCCTTGGTGATTTGTAACCCAAACCAGCCAAAATTGATCATTTTGGCAAAGCAGCTCCATCTGGTGCGCACGTAGGCAGAGTAGGCATGTCCATGCAAACATGGCCTGCGCCTGAAGTCTTCCACCAGTTCATCACTAGATGTCAGGAGAGAGCTCATTCACTTACAGAAGCCTTTTCCCTTACCTGGCTGTCCCCATGGCAGTGGGTCGACTGCAGCGGCTCCCCCATCAATTCCACTTACTCTTCTTGCAGAGCTGGAGTTCTGGAGTTGACGGGAGTGCTTTCGGGGATCAATTTATTGCGTCTAGGCGAGACACGATAAATCGATCCCCGATACATCGACCACTACCCACCGATCCAGTGGGTAGTGTAGCTCTACCCACAGACAGGACAATACCTCTGCTCCTCCCCCCTGTGCCACAGAACTTGGCTGGTGAAGAGCTCTTGTAGCTGCCCCTCAGGGGAGAGGGGATCCCATGGTAGCCTCTCCCCACCCCCAGCCTGGGAGAGGGGGTGTAGAATCCTAGGAAGAGCAGAGGTGAGGTTCACACTCCCTGAGACTATGGGAAGGAGAAGAGAAGAGAGCCTGTATTAAGGCTATAGGAAGCAATCCAGAGAAGAAGCAGTAAGGGCTGGGAGAATAAGGACCTGAACTGCTGGGTCAAGGGTCCCTCATTGCATCCTAGCTCCCCTCTAGGTGCAGCCTATGGCTAACTAACATCTCTTGCCTATATTAAACCCTACAGGGCTAGTATGGAGTGCATGTCCCATCACATCCTGATCCCATGTACAATTTCAATCAACTTCAGTAGGGCCAGCATTTCAACCAAGTGGTCTAACACAGCACCAGATAAACCTGCCAACCATCACAGGAAATGCTGACCATGAGAAGTGAAAAGCTACCTCCGTAGCGTGTGTGACAATAAATATCTGTATCAATAGCCTGTTTTGATCTGTATCCAACATGTGATTTATGTCCTGGATTTCAGAGATTGTGGGTTAAACTAACAAAAGGGACTGAGGGGGTTCCTCATATTTAGATATGTTCATCATCCCTCACCTGTAAAGAAGATGCAGCCATTGATCAATAATTATGACTCTTTGAGACTGAGTAGGTCTAATGAACGGAGTAGTCATCACAGGGATATTGGCTATGACAGATCCCACTGGATGTTCCAGCCAACCCAGAGAAATCAGCTTGAGAAACCATTATGCCTCATCCCAGAAATTAAAAAAAACAACAACAATTGAGCAATATGACAATGACTCTTGGTGGAAAGTGCTTCTGCTTATGAAAACTCTCACAGAGGAGGGAGCTATGGGGCTAAAGAAAAAAACAATGGGGCATGCTATCAGATAGTTTAAAGGTGGATCATATAAGGATCTTAGCGGGCCAAGAGAATGTGAGTGGATTCTGTTCTGTTCCAACCTATCTAACTTACACTAACTGTGTAGTGAAGCACAAGATTAGATGAAACTAACCCAACATGCAGGTTATTTCTTGTTTTAAAATCATTTTCCTCTTATGCTTTGTTTCAACTGTGAAATAAAAATGCTTCGTTTAAGAAGGTTGTGGTCAATGTCATTGGTCATAGGTTCCTGAGGGGAGGATCAAACAGGCTGACCAAACTGAAATAGGCCTGCATGGTAATAAGTGGCTAATAAACATAGTTTAGCGAACCTAGGTCCAATCGATGAGTGGGAGAATCACCAGATTCCATCTCAAAATAGTTAAGGGCAAGAGGCCTAACATCTGAGGGATTCTATTCAGAGACACCAGAAATGGGGTGAAGATGTGGCTAGCCCCATAACCGTGAAGCATGCACAGTGCAAACTGCCCACTCTTATCCCACCTATTCCAAATATCATAGTATTGAAATGTCATATTGATTGCCTTTTCCCCTGCCCCCAGAACAATTTTACAACTCACATTAATGTCTGGGAGACTCTTGGTGAATAACTGATGGTGATGAACACCCAGTCAGTCAGTTAGCTGTAAAATACCTCTTGGTGTCTGTTCTCTGCTTGCTTTACCTGTAAAGGGTTAACAAACCCACAGGTAAAAGAAAAAGAATAGGCACCTGACCAAAAGAGCCAATGGGAAGGTTAGATTTGGGAAAGAAACTTGCCCTTTTTCTGTTGTTCCTTGGTTTTCAGGGGCATGGAGGAGCAATGCTATAAGCAGAAATGCTGTGTAAGGTTTGAATTAAGTATGAAAAAGTATCTTCCATACTTAGAAGAAATAATTTGGATAGGGAATGTTTAGCTAGAAGCTATCAGGTTTATTTCTTATTTTGGCTTGTGGAGATCCTCTGTACTAGCCACTGATGCTTTTGGTTGCTTGTAACCTTTAAGCTGAACTCCCAAGAATGCTATTTAGGGTGCTTAATTTTTGTAATTATTTATTTTAAGATCTAGCAAAAAGCCTAAATTCCAGATGTCATATTTCCTTTTTGTTTTTAATAAAATTTACCTTTTTAAAGAACAGGATTGGATTTTTAGGGTCTTAAGAGGTTTGTGCATGTCGTTTGATTAGCTGGTAGCCACTGCTAATTTCCTATGTTTTCTTTCTCAGCTTTTCCCCTGGGGGGGGGGAGGGGAGGGAGGGCCTGAGTGTACCCCACAGGGAGGAATTCCCAAGTGCTCCTTCCCGGGTTGAAAGGGTTTTTTTTTTTGTTTTTTTTTTGCATTTGGGTGGTGGCAGCATTTAACAAGCCAGGGTCAGACCTTGGGAGTTTAATACAAGCCTGAAGTGGCATGTATTTATTTTTAGGATCCTTGTGGGCCCCAACCTTCTGCACTCAGAGTGACAGAGTGGGGATTCAGCCTTGACACTGACTTTTTCAAATTACTGAGTATGTGAATGAGAATAAAAATGTCAAAGATTGTATATCACAAAATAGATTTTGTTCATTTATTTTCACATTATCCATTTAGACTTTATTTTCTGATAATTCATCCTACAAAATTTTTGTTTCAACAAATCAGCATTTTCCAACAAAAAATGTTTGTTGAAAAATTCCCACACAGCTCCAATTGAGAATTTAGTAGTATGAGACTTCTCTGTGCTATTCAAACTTTGCCAGTTTTTACAATTTACATTTGTGAATTAGTGACATGAGGATGATAGAGGTTGTACTTCATTATTCTTGATAAATACCACATCACATTATATTTTTTTTGCTCACAGCTTTAGCAAAATCTTTGCTGGATAATTCCAGTGTAATTCTTTCAGAGAGTAGACATTCAACCAACATTTCTAAGGGTAATTAGTGAACCAAATATAATGCTAGAAACTGGTAATTAGGCTAGAGTCCACAGGTAATAGCAGGAGGTAATTATTTCAATATTAGCACACTCTTATTGAAATTATAGATGGATTGCCAATAGCCCTGCTCCAGGAAAGCCTACAGTGTCACTACTTCAATGCTAAGAGGATGCAAAAGAATTCTGGAATAAACCAGAGTGAAAAACATATCATAAACGGAAGCAAAATCACATAAATAAGGTAATTTGATAAACTAATCTATAATTTTGACAGGCCAAAGTAGTACAGTGTAAGGAGAATGCAGCTCTTCATAAAAGCAGATTTTTGCTCTGTGTAATGTTGATTAGAAAAATAAGATTCATTAAAACATGGATAGAAAACATCTGGTTATATGGCAGATGGTAATTCAGCTATCAACACATCCAACTGTTAAATGAATGGACTGATTTAATATAAAAAGTAAGGCTTTTCTTGTCTTGAAGGCACATTCATTTGTAGATTATTGAAATACTTTTTCAGATTAGATTGAGCTCTTCGACAATTCAACATGATTCATGTTTTCTCAAAGTTCTCCCTCCCTCCCTCGACATATACCTCTATTCTTTGTTTCACTATTATTGCTAAAACAAAGATAGATGAGTCATCCTTCTAGCACTAGAGTGGAAAATTCATGTGGATTTTCCAGGCATGAAAGCATGCTGGGTTAAGATCTTGACTTCCATAGCTCTGTTGATTTCTATAGAGTTACACCATAGCTTACTTTGGCCCACCATATACAATAGGCAGGTATAATGACACTTCATGATTGCTTAGAATAATTTTATAATCATATGTAGTGGGAGAGGGATCTCTATTCATGCTATTGTCAGAAATAGATAAGTAGGTAGATATATGGCTGGAAAAAGGACACTAAAAATATGAAATTGCTTACAGCGTTCCTTCTGAGCTCTTGTAGTCAGAAGGGACTTTGGCATTGTTCATGGATCAGAGAGCATTTTGGGCATTTGGCTGTTTCTTATACAGGGTCAAATTCTGCTCTGTGTTAAACTTGTGCAACCTCACTGACATTGCAAGAAGACAAAAATATGAAGTTGCTAGGGTTGAAGAAGGCAAAAATATGATCCACAATTGCAGATAAAAAGATAAGCAGGCAGGTTTAGAGAAGTGCCTACTGACTCATTATCTTGCCCAAGCACTCTGTGTTTGGATTTGTCTTTTTTGTCGGGACTTTGGATGCTATTAAGTAGAGCAGTATAGTTCCTTCTGCAATACTTAAATTTAGATACATTCAGCTCTTTTTAATTGTAACAGCTCTATGTAAGATACCGTGATTATTAGATGTACTATCTGCAGTCATGCAGTTTTAGGGTGGTTGGAGATCCTGAAGGGTGATACAAAGGAGAGTATCTTTGAGTGCTTAGAAGGTGGTTTATAGTTTGCTCCCATATTCACTCTTGATGGAGAGTGCGGTTTAAATGAAGCGGAGATTCTTTTGGTAAATGGAGGATGCCTGGGGAATTAAGGCTAGAGCTCACCATTTAGTACTCTGAGGAGAAGTTGTGGGGTGGTAATCTTAGTTTAGGTATAAATTTGTGGGACTATAGATAGTTTAATAATTAAATATAATAATAGTTTAATTGACTTTGTTGTTAATCTGGCCCTCTAGTAAGGCAACAGCCTTTTGCCACAGAAAACTGGGCCTTATATATTCTCTGTGCGTATGAGTGACATGTAAAGTGATTAAGGACAAACAGATTAAAATGAGATCAACCAATTTGCCCTAGTCTTTGTGCAGTAAATGCACAATAAAATTAAAATGCTGTTCTCAAGTTATGCAACTTTTAAAAATTATACTAAATGGGCTACTGGGAAATGAAATCAAATATGTATCAATTTAAGGAACCTGCCTGGATACAAGATGTGTAGAAGGTACAAAGGCATGTGTGCCCCACTTCACCACACATCTGCATAAGGGACATGAACCCAATTAAGCAAAGCACTGAAATACATGCTTAACGTTAAGTACATCAGCAGTCCCATTGACTGCAATTGGACTCAGTTCAGCAAAGCATTTAAAGTTAAAGCATGTGCTTATGTGCTTTGATGAACTAGAACCAATATTAGCATTAAGATGGTCTTGATTTCAAGTGGTAGCTGCATCTCAATAGCTGTAGGTTCAATTTCTGTCTGTGCCACAAACTTCCTGACTGACCTTGATCACAATATTTAGGGACAGATTCTAATACTCTTACACATGTAGCATAGTCCCTTATTCTGAAAATGGTCCTATTGCAGACTGCTTGTCTGCCGATGAGTTGAGGTGCTACACAACTGGCATGAGGATATTCAAATCTGGCCCTTAATCTTTTCTGTGTCTCAGGGCTCGGTTACACTGGCACTTTATACCGCAATAAACCTTCCCAGAGCGCTCTACCTTACTACTCGTCCACACTGGCAGGGCACGTAGAGCACTCTAACTCCTTGGCTATACCGGTCCTGGTACTCCTCCTTGCCAGAGGATTAACAGCTGTTGCTTATTGGGTGAGATGCTGCAGCTCCAGTGTAAACGGGTAGTAATAATACTGTGCTTTGAGTACGGAAACACCCCCTAATCTCCTTAAGTCAACTGATCTCTCTTCCCTTTTTTTTGAACTCGGGTGGAGGAATGTGGAAGTAGTTTTTCAGAGCTTATCTGCAACTGGGCAAATCAACAAAGCAAACTTTTACCAAGTGAGTCAGTGAGAAGCAGAGGGGCTACGGGACACTGAATTTACAAGACAGTGTACTGACACACTCTCAGCACTCCAGAAATCTGCTTTCTCTCTCTCTCTCTCCACATACACACAACACACTCCACCCCACCCGCCTCGTTTGAAAAGCACCTTGCAGCCAGCTGAATGGTGGGATAGCTGCCCATAATGCACCACTCCCAGTGCTGCTGCACTTGCCTCAAATGTGGCCATGACAGTGCAGTTGCAGCTGTCAGTGTGGACACACTGGAGCGCTTTCCCTGGAGCTGTCTACGAAGACGGGTTTAACCCAAAACACTCTACAGCTGCAAGTGTAGCCAAGCCCTCAGTTTCCCATCTGTAAAATGAGGATGAGACTAATTCTCTATCTCAGAGGGGTGTTACACAGCTAATTTAATTAGTGATAAGATATGTCTTCACTACAGCTTATGTCAGCATAACTTAAGTTGCACTGGGGGTGTTAATAAACCACTATCCTGAGAGACGTAAGTTACACCAACATAAGCGCCGGTGTGGACAGCATTATGTCAGCAGGAAAGCTTTTCCCACCAGCAGAGTTACTGCCTCTCACAGAAGTGGTTTTATTATGCCAACGGGAGAGCTCTCTTCCGTCCACATAGAGTGCCTTCACCAGATGAGCTGCAGCAGCATAGCTGTATGTATAGACAAGCCCATATTAAGGGGCTCGGGATGGGAGGTATAACACACCTTTTCAATTGCTGTAGATAGAAGTTGCTGCTGTGGCCTCCCTCCTTCAGAGTCCCTGAAATTATCCTGTCTAACTCAGTACTGAACAAGCAGAACACCCCAGGGACTGCCACTCTGCACCACTCGGCTTGTTATGCTGGGACTTAAGACTTGTAGCAAAACAAGATTTCCCCCAACTTCCAGTTCTCTTGGCTTGAAAAATAAATGTGTAAATGGAACATTCATGGGTAAATTCACAATAAATCCTGACTTGAAGAAAAAAAAATTGGTTTCAAAGCAACATGATTCCAATATACATAAAAATATGGTGGGTTCAAAAAAATACCGCTACAGGAATATTGTTCATTTATCTTTGCTAGCTGGACAATTATATCTAGCCAGGGGATCTCAACTTTAAAAAAAAAATCTATTTTGGAAGTGGAGACCCAAAGAAACTAGCAAATCTCACCTGCCTCAATCTTCTCATCAGTTGTCATCACAGCAAAAATGTTTCATTACTTGGTCTTTGCATTCCACGTACACTACAGAAGATTGTCAAAGAAAAAAAAACACCTTCCTCCAGGAAAAAAGAATACTCTGGCATGCAAGTCACTCCTAAACTATGTCAGGAATTCAGTCTATTCATTCCTAACCACATTTTAATTTGTGAAAGCTGTTTGGAGCTGTCAAGCTAAGCAGTGTTTTGAGACTGAATTTCCAGAGGTTTAATGATGTGTACCCCATTGAGTAGTCGGGGGTTTAGTGTCTGGCTATAGATCTGAAAATACCAACCACTGACTCTGGATAGAATTCATGCTCTTGTAGACATAAAGCAGAACCCTCCCCTCCCCACCCTACCATTTAGTTCTCAAAACTATAGGTCTGAAATTTGTAGTACAGGAAAAAAGATTTCTCTTCGCTCAGGCCCTGATACAGGAGAACACGCAAACATGTGCTTAATTTTCAGCATGTGCTTCTGTCCAACTGAAGGACAGAGACTGAATTTACCATACTCTAATAGGATTATATAGGTGTATGTGATTGCATACCTAGTCTAGGTAGACCCCTTAACTGTTCATAAGCCACTTTTTGGAGTAGTATCAGATAGATAAAACTTTGAAACAAAGAGGGATGCTTACTTCAAGTAACATTAGTGGGAGTTCAATGGGAATGCTTATTCTAGTAAATACTATGCCATATGGAATAATATTAGCAGGATTAGGCTCTACATTTGCATGTCTTCACCCAAAATACTATGCCATCTCAGCAATTCCATAAAAGTGTTGCCATTTGAGTTTGGAAACAAACTGAAATATTTGGGCATTCTTGCTTTTGCCCGCTTTTCTGTTCACGGCATACATTTAGTGAGTAAATTAAGTGGAACTCTGACTCATCTTGTACAGTGTGATTGTATTCTGGGTACACTTCATGGGAATACAGAATATAAAAAATAATTCTCCTTTCCCCTTGAAGAAAATAAAGGACTCATCAAAATACATGTTTTGACAGGAATGTACATTTACTGGAATGTTTCAGACCAGGGATTAATGAGTGGGCATAGCCTGATGATCAACATTGGAGAGTTGCTATTCTAGTGCTGCAATTATAGGAGCAGTAGGTATTCATTTTCAGTTATAGCTGAGGGAAAGAGGGGGATGAATCGGTAGGCAGACCTTTATGAAATAAATATGTTTTATTTTTCTATGATTCTGATGTTTATATGTGCAGCAAGTGTTTGAAGACACATTTATTTACTCTAGAAGATTGTCCTACTTACACCCAATAGAAAGGCATTGCATGTTTAATCTAGGTAAAACCAAGAGGGAAATCAGTTCAGAATACAATAAAATATATTTCCTACTAACTGTACCCCAACATTCTTTAAAGAGTTGCTGACAATAATACAGTTAGAGTTCAATAAGAATAGTAAAGGAAATTAAGAGGCGAGGATTACACTTGAAATGAGATGGAATACACCAAGGTGAAGAAGTACCTTAAAACAGCCAAAGTAGTATATAGGGCTAAAAAATGTAAAGGCCTAGTTTCACCTTGGTCTAACTCTAATGATTCCCATGGAGATAGATTGGGGACAGAGTGTCTATGCTGACAAAAGTGAATATAGAAAGAGCTGTTGGAAATATTCTCAACTATGCATAAAACCACCAAACCTAATTCTGATTTAGCATTTCACTGTAACGATGGGGACCTTTTCTAATCTCATTTACATCTCTGATACATAGCGGGTAGCATCACTGACTTTAGATGAGTAACTTCTGATTTATTCTTGTGTACTTGAGATTAGAATCTGGCTTTATGTACTCAAATGAAACTTCCAGAAATCTTCACTAACATTTGGAAGCCATTGAAGGGAAGCAGAAACCAGTTTTGAGAAAATTTTTGATGTGTATCTTCGAAACTATGCAAAATTAGTGAGTTTAGTGTGAAACGGGACTGAATCAATTATGTTTAATTTATGAGATCTGTATCTGAACCTGAAACTTTGCTGATCTTTTGCCTTGTAATCTGTTTCTAAAACCACCCACTTCCTGAGCTGCTCACAGCCATGGATGTCTCCTGAAGGAAGCTCTGTATAACACTGGACCTATTCCAAAACTCAATGAAATCAACAGAAAGATTTCTACTGATTTCAAGGGACTCGCCCCAAATGAAGTGTCTTTCTCTGTATGCTCATTACTGCACATTTTCAAATGCTCATAACTTTGTTAAATCAAACTCAGTTTTGGGTTTGTATGTGTAACATAGGCAAATACGTATTCTTCACGGAGTATATCTATGCTATACACAAAAACCCCCATTTTTTTCCAAACCTCTTTCATTTTCATTAAACCATGGTCACAGAATGTGGTTATAACGGGGATAAGTGCCTTTTCTTTTCTTTTACTCAAAACTAGCTACTCTTTTATTCTCAAACTTTGAAAAAATCATAATTTATTAGCAATCAGAGAAAGAAAATTTAATTCCAAAATATGAATACTTCAAAGTTATGAATGAGTGAAAACAGTTATAAATGGTAATTGTTTCACAACTTTAATTATAGCAGGTGCTCTAGTGCATAGTGAATGCTGTAAAATATTGGTAGATCAAAAGATTTAAATAGAACATGTGAGCATGTAAAGAGTAAGCAAAATCAGACTGCTCCAATGGAACACATATTTTTTGTCAAAGATTTCTAGAAATAACTAACATACATCAACCCAGACACACTGAAGTCTGCAATTTGCTGCTTCCTGATGGAGGGACCATATGAAAAGAAATGCATGGTTGCACCGTCGCAGTCCACTAGCTTTCAAGTTCACACAGAGGAGGCTCCCAGGTGAAGACAGCAAGTGGTAGCATGAATTAAAAAAAACCAAAAACACCAAAGTACAGCAGGAGCACTGCGACATCTATGACACACTGAGTTTTCATACTGAAGCCTTATCTGGAATGTACAGGTTTTTGGAACACAGAAAGCACAAGTTTGTGTTTATTAGAGGGGGCGGGGAATTGCCATTTATTTTTAAATTTGTAAAATGTTCTCTTCTTCATGGCTCAGAATGCATGTACACAATACAATAAAGCACGCATATGCAAATAGATCTCTCTCTCAGTGATAACATATGTTCCCACCTCTTATAGGCAAAAACCTGAGAAAAGAAATTTATTCAAATACTGTATTCAAATACTGGTATAGTTAAATCACTACAACCCCTCTAAAAATGTTTATCCAGTACAACTTATTTCCGTATGAGAAGAGAAATAAGCTCTATCGGTATAAGGCATCTTTATACCACTGTAGCTATGTCCATCATACGGTTTGGGGTATACCAGTATAACTATATCACTTAAAAAAACCCACCTCCAATCAATATAGTTATACTGGTCAAAAACAGTTCATGACCACATCTATATATTTATGAAAAATAAAAAATCCCATCAAGAACTTTAGAAGCACACTTAATTTGGCTACATCTTTTCTCCAACCAGCCTGACTCCAGAAGGTTTACTATAGAGTACAACAGGGATCATGGCCCTTCAGGGAAATCCACTGGCAGGCTGGGATGGTTTGATTATCTGCACTGTCTGCAGTTCACTCTTCCAGGTCAATGGGGGCTGTGGGAAGCAGCGCAGGCTGAGGGATGTGCTAGCCACCCTTCCTGCAGCCCCCATTGGCCTGGGATGGTGAACTGCGGCCAGTTGGAGCTGCGATTGACAGAACCCATAGACGCTGCAGGTAAACAAACTGTCCTGGCCTGCCAGCAGATTTCCCTGATGGGCTGCATGCTAGAGGCTGCCGATCTCTGGAATACAGCAATGGAAGGCAGATATTGAGATTCTGCTGTAAGGCAAACAAATACTGGCTTCTCTGGCCAATGCACCAGCAAATCAGCCACTGTAGTAGGGTGACTAGATAGGGAAAAATTGGGACAGGGAGTGGAAGGTAAAAGATGCCTATATGAAACAAAGTCCTGAATATGGGGACTGTCCATATAAAATCAGGACATCTAGTCACCATACATTGTAGTAGCAACCTGAGCAAAGAATTGCAGCTGTTCTATGAGCAGTGAGATTACAAGAGGGATGCCTAGGAGAGAAAACCTAGAGAAGACTCAATCTATCTTTCAAGGATGGGGATTTGGGGCCATTCTGTTGTTGCTTCGAGAAGAGAAGCAAGATCTGACTGGAGCAGCCCTCAATAGTATTAGGCCAGACAGATTCTCCAGGAAGCAGAGGCTGGATGAGACATGAGCTATCCTGAGAGGAGAGTTACCAGACCTGGGTCATCCAGACAGAACAAAGGGGACTGAACTGGACATATCCTGAGAAGAGCTGAATCAGACCAGTGTGTTTAAATTCCTGGGCAGAATGAGAGGGACCAGTTCTGTGGCAACTTGGCTGGACACTTTTATGGTCCCCAGCAAGAACACTGCATTCAGGGTAAATAAAAATTATTTATCCTCATTTTAAAGGTAGGTACACTGAGACAAGAGGAAGCCTGTGACAAAGCTGAAAATGAGAACTGAGCACAGGACTATTTACAGTCTGTGTTTTCTAAAACTCCAATCATGTTGACAGCATTCAATAAACATTACATATGCAGCTGTACTTATTAAGACTGGATATTCACAGAGCAACTAAACCTTGTTGGCTTTCAGACACTGAATGGAAGGTGGAGAGCGATAGAGAAAACAATCAGATCTACTCAAACTAAAAGCCGCTTGACTCATATTCTTTCTGCTGCAGTAAATGTTATTAGTAGCTATTGATTCATTTCACTAGTAGCTACCCAGCAAATCAAAGACTTGAAAATCTTCCACTTATGTGGGGCATATGATGCACTGGGTTGTGCAGTGACTGTAAATGGGCTTCACTTGAAATTTCAGATGACTTAAACTAAACTGTTAAGAAAATTAAACATATTGTGAAATATACTTTTGTATGCCATGCAAGGAAAATGTTGGCATTTCAAAATGCTTTCATTTATAAAACAGCATGAATATAAACATGTACTGGAAAATATGATATTTTAATACTCTTGTTTAAAGCAATCAAAAGCAGAACAAGGTTATTCTTCTTTAGAGGCAGACAAAGCCAACCCTTAATCATGTTGAGCAGCCCTCAACTAGTCTAACTGAAATAAATAGAAATATTTCAGAAGTGAGGCTCTACTCCGGGTGAGTGAGGGTGGCCCCAGTCTGTCTGTTACTGATTTAGGGCTATATTGTACATCCATGGTAGCTCTCATATAAAAAGGATATCCGTTCCATGTTTATATTTATGATGTCATTTTTTGCAGATGAATTTGGACTGTATAATGAGAGGAGCCACCTTCCTTTTAGTTTACATGAGCCAATATATGCTCCCTTCTTAAAGCACTATGTCCACCATGCTACTAATTTATTTTACGGTGGAATTTTCAAACCTGCTGAGTGTTGCCCTAACTCTTCTCTCATTGCTGCTAATGAGTTTTATCTTTGGCCTCAATGAGGGAGTACAGTTAGACCCAATGCTCAAAACTTTTCAAAATCCCATTCTGCATATATTCTTATTCCACACAAGATGCGAGAGACTCCATATTCCTCCTGAGCTTTGAAGCTGTGAAAGCTTCAAACTATTCTGAGGGGGAGGGGGAAATTTCTTCTTGGAAGAAGCAGTAGAATACCAGATTTCAGCCTCATGTTAATACTCAAGGAATCCCTCAACGGGGGCAATCCAAGTTGGTCAGGCCACATTCTAGTTCTTTTGTGCTGGCTGACTAGTACAAAGGAGCCGTATTAGAGCACAGAATTTGGCTCATTATTATCATCTCTAAAATGAGGCGAGATCAGTCTCTTATGGGCTATTCAGTGTTTAACCTCTGGGTGGAGACTACCTACAAGGGTAGTAGTTTAACAGTAGTTATGAATACTATGCAGTCCCCAGGTAATTATTTCAATAGCTTACAAGCAGTGTAGTTTAAAAATATTATTGCCCTTGATTTTCTATTTCAAGATAATAAATTATTTTGCAGTAAAACAATCTGTACTATATCTGTAATCTTCTCAAGATATAGCTTCATTTACCTTTAATTTGATTCATTTGTGTTTGTGTTCCAAGCAGCATGTTAAAAAAAAATCCCTCTAAAATGAATATACTTAGTGGGTTTTCTTTTGCTGACAATTCTCTGTTTGTCCATCTATTATTTTCTATCAACATTACATGATCCATTAATTGAAGGACTATCTTCTTTTCCATTGATGTAAAGACTTCACTAGAGGAAGAGTCCTTTTGGTTTTCTGACATGTGGCTCAGGAAAAATCTTTGATCTAGCTATTAGTATTGAGTATTCTGCCAATCTAATGATAATGAAAGCTATTTCCTCCTTCAGCTAAAATATGCTCTTCTCTGAAATCATTTCACTCCTCCAGGCACTTATGACTCATCGCCCTGAGGTTGGGATACATGGGGTTGTTTATGAAGTTTATCTACCAAAAGCATATTAAAACTATATCAGTCTGTGAATCAGTGTTTTCCTGAGTATGAAGTCCAATTAGCTTACTGTGGAGGTATACGAATAGTTCCACTCTTAATTTTTTAGAAGAGGAACTGAACTCAGTGATACAAATTAAGATCTCCAGAAATTCTAAATCCTATGTATACCAGCTTTAGGCCGGTGGGTCAGTTCTTTAGGAGCCCCAAAAGGCAGGCAGGAGATTATCAAAAGCACCGAAGATGGAAGGGGGAGGCACAACTTTTATGATTACTGTAGTTTATTAACCTTCTCCTAAGGTATTCCTGGAATCAAATGTATATCACAGGAAAGAGAAATGAAATCTCTTCTTAATGGTGAATTGACATCAATCATTGAAATATTGATGCTTTGGAACTTGAGCCGTGTGCACTGCAGTTCTTTCCCACTTTCATCACTGAAACAAGCTTCTGTAATTGTGGAGGTGGCATGTTGGGTCTATGTAAAGCAAATAATCCAGCATATGTGTAGGCTGCCTGCTGATTGCAGAATAGAGTGGTTTGTCATTTAGTTGAAAGGACAGATGATTGAAACAGTAGCAGCAGCTTATGTATGAGTGGGAGAAGACATAGAAAGAGGGCCTCTGTGCTTGGTCTGCTTGCAGATAGTACAACCCGTTCTTTATGGGAAAGGAATTGAAACACTAACAGATTTCAGTGCAGTATAAAAGTTAAACATAGTAGGTTAGATCTTCAGCCAGTAGAAATCAAAAATCAATTGACTTCAATGATTTACACCAGCTGAGGTCCTGGCCCAACACCTCTGAGTCTCTTAACACTTACACCACTTTTACAATGGTAACTTAGGGCTGGTCTTCACTAGCGCGGGGGATCAACTGTAGATACGCCGATTTCAGCTACGTTAATAACGTAGCTGAAATCGGCGTATCTACAGCCGACTTACCTGCCGTCCTCACGGCAGCGGCGTGCTCCCCCGTCGACTCCAGCTTGCGCCTTTTGGCGAGCTGGAGTTACGGAGTCGACGGGGGTGCCGCTGGCAGTCGATTTATCGCGTCTTGACGAGATGCAATAAATCGATCGCCATAAGATCGATCTCTTCCGGCTCTAGTGAAGACCAGCCCTTAATGTCTGGAATTACTTCTGGTTTATATTACTGAAGCTGAGAAGAGAATCAGGTCTTAGTAGGTCAAACTCACAGTGGTACAACTACATTTGAGTCGGCAGAGTTGCAATAGGATGATCTTGGCCCAATAACCAGTTTTTAATTTGATTATATTTACAATACAATTCATATTAGTATTTCGATTTGAATGAATGGCACTTATTGTTATCAAATAGACAAACTTTATACAAGATGAGCCCAATTCTCCTCTCATTTATAGTAGAAGGGTGTAAAGAGGAAGTAACTCCAATGAAATCACTGGAAATACATCAGAGTAAAAGTAGTGCAATGAGTAAAGAATCAGGCCTGATGTAATCTTGGAAATCTGGAAATGTGCAAACCAATCAGTTGCCAACATTTGCAAGTATTTTCATGTGAAAACAAATTTGCATGTGCATTGTCACCAGAACCTGCATATTTGGACAACTGCAATATTTTGCCAAATTCTGTTCAAATACTCCTTCACTTGCATACACATATACATGGCAAAAATACACAAAATTCCACCTGGAAGCCCCCTAAATTCTTCTCTTATTTGCAAGGAAAACAATTTGCTTGGGAAAATTCATAAGAAAATAGAATAAAACAATCACAAAAATCATCAAAAACATTTTTCACCACTTGCATAATACTTTTTGCATGGCCCTGTCCTTTTGAACCTTTCTTCATCTATCTTGGACCCTGATTCTACAGAGAATTATGTATATGCTCAACTTTAAACACATAAGCATTAAATTATATTAGTTCAATCTAACAGTAAGCATTCGAGAAGCCAGTGGGGCCATTCATGTTCTTGCAGAATCAGAACCTTGATGTATCCAATGTGTACAAAATGGAGAATCTATATGGTATGGCTCTTTACACCCTCCCATTTGTTGTTTCTGAATTCCATGCTTTTAGGACACTGGCATGGTTTTGGGATACGAAATAAATAAGTCAACTAAGGAAGGCATTCACCTATGTTTTCAAAAATAGCAGGGCAGGCTAAGGGCAAAAAACACATCATCCTCCCACATTGGTCATGCAGAGTTCAGGATAGTACCCTGTTTTAGTAGCTTTCTACAACCCCACTTCAGTACTGGGTTGATTCTTAAAGGGAAAGAGCCCTTGGGTAGCCACTGGAAGTCCTGTTAATATGATCCATTGGAGCCATGCTATACCTGGGGAGGAGAGGGCTGGGGCCTGCCAGAGTCCCAGAAAAAGCATCAAGCCATCAGGCCCATATGCAGAGAGCTGGGGCCTCCTGTGACTCTAGAGAGAATCTGCATATCTGTGAGCTAGTCCTAGCATGTGAAGGAGGCGGGGCAATTGATCAGGGAAGTAGTCTCTCATTCAGTCCTCAGTCCCAAAGCAGGGGTAACTGGACCCACAATTCCTGAAACATAAACATTAACTCTGATTTCTGTGCTAAGTTTAAAACATGTTAGGTTGCATTCTGTTGCATTTCGCACAAGTACAGGGCGTTAGCTGACTGATGCTTCAAAGAACATGACACCTCATGCTTCAAGCAGGTCTCCCTCTTCACATACATAAGATAACAATGCAGGGAAAAACAAATTGTCATAGTGTTTCCAGGAACACTTAGTAACCTGGCATTTCCTAATATGAGTTTTTTCCATGTAATTTCTCATTATCATTGGTAACTTCATTTAAAATAGCATTGTCTCCCATCAATTTTTATTTCCATTTTATCAGCTATTTCTCCGGCCTTGAGACACATGATCTTAGCCAAAAGGCCGAGAAGCGATTATTAAACTCAAGCTTTGGTACTTTCTAGCCATGTATTCTGCATCACATACAGCTTTTACTGTTGTTTGAGGAGCTTTTAGTAGGAAAAAAAATGCTACTTATCACAAAATGCTGAATCCTACCTTCCATCATGAAGATTTAAAACTAAAATGTAAACATTAGAGGTAGGTTTATAATTTATAACTAGCACTAAGCAAAGAGCAGAAAAAGTATTTGTGAATATTTTATTTACAACATTTTGTAAAATTCATATATGTTCATAATCCCTCCCTAAAATAATGCAAACAAAACTATCATTAAACTCAACACACTATTCAGCAAGTTATAACTCCTAACCAGGATCCTAGTTTTCCGTGATAAAAACCCAAAATTCTCCAATAAAAAACATTAAATGAAGGCTGAAATTTATTTTCCCTAGTTACAATATATATATGTATCAGTTGAACATAACATTTTATTGATATATTTACAGTTGTAAAATGCTTGAATGATCCAGTCACAATGCATTCTTTACTGATGTCAATGGCCCTGCTGTTTCAGCCTCTTGTTTTCGTTTCTTTTCATTCAGTTTGTTTAACGCTTTCCAGGTGTTCTACAATTGTCTGCCTTATAATGTAATCTACAACCTTGCTGCGTACAATACTGAACAGCACATTACCATCAACGTGAAATTTGTCCTTGCCAAATTCAGTGACTAGGTCTTTCGGGGTGATTTTTAAAGTGTTCATCATCTTTTTATAACTTTAATTACCTCTGCAGGGTGAAGTGAAATTTGAGATACATTAAAATATGAATCCCTATTCCAGAAGCAGTTTATTAGAGTATGGTTAGCTATGTAAATTTAAACCACATTCAAAAATCAACCACAAGTGGTGGTGGTTGTTTGCATTGAAAAAGTGACATCAGTGCTTTCAGTAAAATTTAGTTAATAGTTAATATATGTTTTTATTTTTTCACAAAATGTAAAAACTAAAGATTTCTGTAAAAACACAAATGCCACATTTTTCCATGTCAAATGGACTTCTAGGATCCCTGCTCTTAACATTGTAATTCAAAATCTCATTAAATTTTCTGTCCCTGAAAAGTTTATGAACAGATTGCAAAATTCTCAGATACATTACTTCAGATTTGTAAATTTTGTGCAACATTTTCCCTCTCTGACTATATTATGAAGACTGTACTGACAATATTAAATATTCCAACTTCAAAATAATGCCATCTTGGTTAGTTACTATGCATAAGTCATGTGGTGTTCTTTCTGTTTCCTGCCTGAATGAATTTTTGAAAAAATTACCATTAAATATTAGAGCTGGTCAGAAAACAAGAGACATTTGTGAAAGTTTCAGTTTTCTCATCATTTTTTTTAAAGTGAAAAATCTCAACCACCTTTATTAAATGTAAAATTTGAAGCTCACTTTTTGTGACTGTCTATGTGCATATCCAGTTTAAAGACTTCCTTATCAGGTGTATACATGCTAATAAGCATATTGAAATGTGTTCATGCTGTCCAAGATTTTTGCTCAGTTCTAGCACAGAGACTTGTTTCCTGGCCATGAAAACTGGGGAATAAAATGCCCAACATTAAAATTTACTCAGGTGTAGTTTTAGGCAGTATAATTTATTTAATCGATTTCTTAGGCTACCTGTGCCCTTAGGAAGAGCCCTGTGTAAGGGATAGTACATACCTGTACCTCCTAGAGTCACTAGTCCTTCCCTGCTTCCCAGGGCAAGTAATCTACTACTGACCCTGACTCCAACCACCTGCAGATTACTCTTTGCACAGTTCTGCGGGCTTCAGTTCTGGGCTCCATCCTTTCTCACACATTCCTTGTTCATCTGAATGGGCTGGGGGAAGCACCGGCACTCAGACCCGGCTGTCCCACTGGGCCTAAGGGGTTGGAGTGAAGGGTTCCTTAGCAATTAAAACAGAAGCAGCAGTGAGAGAGATTAAGCTACAAATGTAATATAGGGCCCCAAAGTAGCATGGTTAGAAAAAACCAGTAAGCAGAAAGAAATTAAAAGCTACCCTATATTTCCTATAACCTGGAATCCCCCCATCAAATTAATAGACTTGGATTTCTGTGAGACAAAGCATTTGCGGGGCCTGCTTCTACTCTCATTGAAGCTAGTGCAAAACTCCCATTGTTTTCAACAGGAGCAGCATCAAGTCTTTGATTCACAGGATTGGTCTCTTTTGGATCGTGTGCGGTTTAAACCCTGAAGGTCATACTTTCAGGTTCTGGTTTTGCTATGAACATCTTGCCCAGCTCTGCTTAGAGTCCAGACCTGACTCTCTATTTTTCCTTAAGAAGACGTCTGCACTGACTGCAGTGAGTCAGCTTTGCAAATGCATATACCCACCTTTCAGTCTGATTCACTCTAATGGCTATTGATTCAACAAACTGTAGGGTGGAAGAAAGGAGGAGTTGTGAATGGAACTGGTCTAAAGGAATTAAATTACCTTAATGCAACTTTTAATGGAATCCACCACCAATGTTCAGTTCTTTCAGAAAGCCAGAAGAGTTGCACTGTCTCTATTTTCAGCCTTTTCCACAGACTGCTTCACTACTATTGCTACGTGTTGATGAAAGGATAAATGCTATTTTTTGCTCACTGTGTCAGAAGGGCTAGGTATCACATTAAAGGCAAAGATCACTAATGTTCTGTCCTTGAAATCCTCGTGCTTTCAATTTCTTTCTCAGTATGTGTTTAAATATTCCCAGGAGTCCCAAACTGCCTCCAGTTGCTTCCTGTTTAAATAAAAGAGGATTCTTCTTTGTATTCTGTGGAATCCATTCAAAGTGAAAGGTCATACCCAAAGGGAGAAAGCAATTTCCTTATTCTTCATTTCAGAGCTCTTGGGATTTGTAATTTAAGTTTCCCAGAACAGTCTCCATTTTAAAAATTGATATTCTTTGCTAATTTTGAGGGGTGGGTCTTGTCCTAAAGCAAAATACTGTGGATAATTAGAGCAGCCAAATACATCATCAGACAAAGATACAGCCTGCCTGAAATTTCCTCACAGTTCATTATAATATGCAGTGAAACTAAAATGGAAAAGCCAAGCTAGGCCGAGCCCGGAAGTCCACACAGCAATGAAACAGCCCCATAACCCAAGCCTGAGTAGGCTGGCACGGGCCAGCTGTGGGTTTTTCTTTGTTGTGTAGATCTTTGTCACACTGCTACCACTAAAGCTAGTGTGATGGGACAAGGGCAGATGGCTATAGGAAAGTGCTGAAGAACAGATATGTGAGTCTCAGGCTAAACAAATCCCTGGTACCACTGGAACCTTCTAGAAATCAGTAGAAACAGCTAGCCTGATTGAGACACCTGAAGCCAATCAGGGACTGGCTGAAACCAGTTAAAAGCCTTCCAGTTAGTCAGGTGGGTGTGGATGTCAGGAGCTGTGGGAAGAAGTTGTGCTGTTGGTGAGACTGAGTGATAAACGTACCATGCGCAAGGAAGGAAGCCCTGAGGAAAGGGTGAAGTGGAGTTTGAAGAAGTGGGGACTGTTGTGGGGAAGTAGCCCAGGGAATTGTATTGTGTTTTGTGGATAAAAGGTCAGCCATCTTAGCTGATACTATTAGGGTCCCTGGGCTGGAGCCCGGAGTAGAGGGCGGGCCCGGGTTCCCCCCTTTCTACCTCCCCTAATTAATCACTGAGACTGGGAGATAACCGAGACTGTGTCAGGAAGGATAGCTTCTCCTCACTGGCTTATGACGAAAATGGCTCAATAGGCTGTGACCTTGTCTCTAGAGAGAGAAGGGCCATGTGGAGGGTCACAGTGAGCCTCTGAGGCTAGTGAAATCCACCAGCAAACGCAGAATCCACGAAGATAAGGACAGAGCTTTGTCACACTAGGAACAATGGCACTGCTAAAATCCATGCAACTCATATTTGCAAAAGGTTGACCTTCATGTGCAGTTATCTGATACATTAAAATTGGAAAGGCATGTGAATACTGGAGGCTGTTCTGTGCTTCTTTGTACAAACTTTACTTGAAGTCATTGTATATTACTAGGTACTTAGGGTACTATTAACCATTGGCTTAAAGTATTATTAAAGAGTACTAAAGAGCCATTAGGCTTATATGATGTCAAACTCAAGTTTGGAAACTTGACTCATTTATTTATAACATTGTATTTTCTGTATTTATAAAATAAGTAATGAAGATAGAGATATTTAAGATACACAGATATAATAGTATAGAAGTATACAAGATGGGTTAGTACAGCTACTTTTTAGCTACATTTTGTTTCTTCCTTTCTGGGAATAGTCTTCTAATATTGCCATGCTTCCCTTCCTATTATAAACCTGTACTGCTATCAACTTCCACCATAGGATGTGCGTGTCTATCCAGTTATTAATATCAACTCTCATCTGAAGTCCATGGGGAAATTTTGCTATCTAGGGAGTGCACTGTCACAGAATGCCAAAATTGGTGAGATTACCCATCACATAGGCAAGGCCAATTCTGCATTTGGAATGTCCTCACACTGCCTGTGGGACTAGGGTGTCAAAAATAAGCACAAAGCTAAATGTCTGTTGGACAGCCATGTTTACAATGCTTCTATATGGTTGTTAGACATGAACAACATATGGCTGCCACATTAGGAAACTTGATCAGCTCTATATGTGCTGACTTTGATCTCTTTGTTGGGTTAAAAGATGGGACAAGATTCCCAATATTGAAATCCCTAATTGTTTCCGGATGCCGGGCATTCAAACATAGTCATAAAAGTTCATTTGCATTGGTATTGGCATCTTGTTTGTATGGCTGACTCAAGAATGACCAAAGCCATATTTTACAGTTAGCTAAAGCAAATCACCCATTTTTATGATCAATACAAACTATATAAAGTTAAGTTTGAAAGCATGTCAGGTTAATCCCAGCTCTTGGGAAGCAACAGCCCACAAGAGAGCAACGTGGTGGCATATTTGTCATATTGCCATTAACTGCTTTGAAGCAAGGTGCACTAGCACCTTATATGAAAAATGCTAACAGAACAAAGCAAGAAGACAACAGCCGGCAATGGTTACGGACTATTTGGTCTGATTGGAATGTAACCATGTTTGCGGGTCTTGCCCTGGTTTGACCTCACATAGATGCGTGTACCAATAGTTTGCTGAATCCTTCTATGTCTACCTCAGCATGAGACTCCATCATCATAAACGGGTTTACTCTAATCTCCAATAAAGATCCAAAACACTACAGCTCATAATAGATTTCTGAGCGATGGATCCAGAATATGATAATATTTCTAAGAAGTTTTGTTTCTTTTTAAATAGAGAAGGTGAGGTAAAAACTAGCTAAGAATATTTTGAGTTTCCTATTTTTTGTATGTACTGTTGGTTATCAATTGCTTTATAAGATGTTTTTCCCCTATTAACCTTTATTAGTATAATTTCATCCTTTATGAAATTCACATGTACTCCATTTGACTGTCACATCAAAGCTTCGTCTTGAGGAGCAAAAAAAGGTGTGTTTTTCAATTACATTGATTCAATCTAGTTAAATACAATTGAAATGCCTCATCACAAGGAAGGCTAGCAAGTTTGAAATTATATTAGCTAGCAATGTTTTAGCTTTGGTAGAATGCAGCTCACGTATTACTGCTTCAAGAATTCAGCATGACAACAAATGTCATAGCTTCTTAAAACTTATAGCTCAGTGAACATTGGAAATTCCAGCTGAGTCTATTTTAAACAATGACCTCCTAACAGGGTATACTAAGTTATACTTTAGTGAGATCTGAACAGAGAAAAACACTTTTCATGTTTCTCTACAAAGAGATGCTTTTATTGTAAATTTAATGGTGCTGTTTTGGTTTTATCCTTATCATAGTAAATTCATAGAATATATCTCAGAATGAATCCAGGACAGGCTTTTAAATTTAGTTCTATATTGTGGGGGATTTTGTTTGTTTGTAAACTTGCAGATCTGGTGCAAGTTTTAAAAGAAAGAAACAAACAAAAAACCTAGGCAAACTCTAGGAACAAAATGGATAGCCATAGGAAAGTGTCTAGAATGGTGGCTAAGATTAGCACAGGATTTACTATTACTCATGTGACAACGCATCTGCTGTGATGCTAGCATGAGTGCTGGTAGCATATTGGTCAGTCATCCTTTGCCTTTACAGGCACATCAACCATGAACCAGCACCAGTACAACTATTATGGTATCTTCTTGCTTTTACACATTAGGTCTACTAGACAGAAGGTAACACAAATAGCTCTGTGATAGCAGGGATCAGTACTGCAGAACTTTACATATAGAGGTGGGTGTATGGGTCAGTCCTAACCTACAACAACTTTAAAGAACAGGTTTGCCACATAGATATAAAATTCCATTGCACTAAACACTGGTAACATAGCAAACTTAATATGTTAAGGCTATGTTAATACTTTGTAAAAGAGTGGACTCATGCAGCACACATGTGGCATAGAAGGCTCTCTCCTTTCTAGTGCCTCCTGCCAATAGTGGCTCAAGTCCCATGGTAGTCCACCCTTTCTCATGACTAGGCCCTCTGGCCAGCCCCTGCCTTTCACGATAACCGGAAGTCCTGAAAAATCCAAGTGTCTGACACCTCCGTCTGGTCTGCTTCCCTCAGTTCTGGGCCCAGTGATTCATACAGACTTTTCTTGGGGCTTCCAGTAGCCCCATCTCGCCTTCTTAGAGGCTTCATGCCTACCATCGGCTAGTAGGGGAACTTAGGCCTGCCATCTATACAAGGATCCGAAAGTCTAAGGATTCTAGGACAGGCAGACAAGGCTCTCTCCCCTTCCTCCTTGGTATCATCTCGCTGGACTTCTTCTTATCAAGTTTTTCCTAGGTTCTCTCCTCAACTAGCAAGAGTCTTCCTGTTCCTTACAGGTTTTTTCACCCCCTGTTATCAGGTGAGTGACTGCAGAGTTTTGCCCTCTCTCCCTGCAGTCCCCATCTGCTTCAGACTTCCTCTGGTTATAACAATCAATGTTTCTCCTGCAAGGTCTCCTCATTAATTAGGCCTGCCTCACCTTCCAGATGCAACCACAAGTGGGCTAATTGATCTCTGACTCCCATTAATTCTATGTTCATCTGTGTGGGAGAGACACTCCATCACATGTTCATATCATGGTTTAAATGAAAAGAAGAGTATTGCCTGTACCAGCACCACAATGGATATTTGCACCTGAGACTGTAGCTGTGATAGCAATGCTTCTTACACTGACCACCATCAAAATAGACAGATAAAGAGATGTGCTAAATGGTTTATAACAGGGACTGGCAACCTTTGGCATGGGGCCCATCAGGGAAATCCACTCGCGGGCCAGGACCATTTGTTTACCTGCAGCATCTGCAGGTTCAGCCGATCACAGCTCCCGCTGGCTGCAGTTCGCCATTCCAGGCCAATGGGGGTTACGGAAAGTGGCAGCCAGCACATCCCTCGGCTCATGCAGCTTCCCACAGCCCCCATTGGCCTGGAGCAGCAAACTGCAGCCAGTGGGAGCTGCGATTGGCCAAACCTGCAGATTCTGCAGGTAAACAAACCATTCTGGTCCGCCAGCGGATTTCCCTGATGGGCTGTGTGCCAAAGGTTGCCAATCCCTGATATATTTCCATATGCTGCAAACAGCTGCTAGAATAGTTTTATAGATATTTTTTTCAAGCTTCTATTCCAAACTACAGCACACATTTCATCCTCTATGTACAGAAAAGAACCGAAGACCAGTATTTCCGTAAATTTATCTTAATCCTTCCAATTTCCTTAAATGTATCTGGCCTATGAAAATGGCAGTATATCCTCTAAGCATATCCACCAATGTGCCAGTCCAGTAATTTTAATATTATGCCAAATATTTTCCATTTTTACAATATTATTCTTTTAGCTACTAAATTCACTGTGTACTTGTTGCATTCCTTATAACTCGCTCTTCCATACTCACACTCACTTTGGGTCCATTAAATCTTCAGGAAACCTAAGGATCCTGGTCTTTAGGATTCTAAGATGAGGAATGGGATCCAAGTTCACCCTCTTTCCACTTGCCTGAGGTGACCCCACCTCACTTCTGGGCTCTCTCCTACTCCCAGCAAGACTCCTGCCTTCTCCCCAGCCTTCCGTAGGCCTGAAATCCCAGTAGGTGGGGAATCTCAAGTTCTTCACCCTGTTCTTCCCAAGTGTTAGCTCAACTTCTAAGCATGGAACTGTTCTAGACTTTGCAACTGCTTCTCCCCCAAGACCTGCTCTTGCCAGACATGCTACCTCCTGCTGCCTTTCTCAATGGCTCCCAATAAGACAGCAACCAAGAATGAGCACTGGGGAGAAGAAGACGGAGAGAGGATAAGAGTTTTTTTGCTAACAAAGGGGACACTAAGTCTGCTTGAACATGCACTAAGCAAGAGTTCCTACTTGGCCCTGTGTTCCAAAACTAGAAATCATTCCTCTACCTAGCATGTCTCCTTGTGAAGATCCACAGCCAACATATGGGAACTGATCAGTCTTTAAAGTGATTAATATCTTAAGACTGGCCAATATTTTAAGGAGTGCAACAATTACAAAACTGTATCAGAAGCAAGCTCTTCTTGTTTGGAACAGTTTACTGCCTACTCTGCCATTTTGTCCCATATAGTTTTAATGTTAAGGCTTTTATTAACTTGAAAAAATGTTTCAACTTTTTAGTGACAAAGGAGAACAAGACCACTTCTAACACAAACATCCCAATGGGGAAAGGTGGTAGAGGGGCCAAGAGGTTACTGAAATTTTCCCTCCTGGCTGAATTCACTTTCACTTCAATTCTTCCCCCATCTAGAAATATACAGAAGAGGCACCCTCATGGTGTATTTAGTAAGCATCCAGCCTGATTGTCTACGGACTTAAACTTTGTATAGACACATCTTCCTCTGCAGAATAGGTGCCAAATGTTTTCAGTTCAGAATGTTTTCATTTTCTACTCCATTTGTACAGCTGTAAATGGCTAGTGAAGACCAAGCCAGAGGAAAATCAAGCCCATCTTTTGTTTCCCCTTATTGAATAAAAGAACAAGCACAAACTCTCTGTTGCTCTGACTACAGCAGTAAGACAGTTCTGAGTGAGAGGTCCAACATAAGGAACAAACTGAATGACTTCAAATGTTGCAGCTTTGCAGTAAGCAGACTGGGCAAATATGCCATAGGTTGCAAATTGTGGCAGTCTTTCAGAAGTACTGATTTTTTTTCTATATGCAGTAGTAGTAGTAAAAATAATGATTTTTTAAAAATCATGAGAGGATATCTACTAGTAATGTAGCTATAAGCTCTGTTCTCATCTACTAAAGAGAACTCACTTGGATCAATAATGGAGTGGAACAAATTTTTTTGAATTTTAAAATGTTGATGGAATTTCAAAATTCAACATTTTTCAAAAATGGTGGGGAAAATTGGTGACATTTTCATAATACTCTCCACCCAACAGTTTTTGAATTTTGACATTTGTAGAAGGTCAACAACTTGAAATTAAAAAAGGATTTTTTTTAAAAAAAATGTCACCTTTTTATTTTGCCCCAAGTTCCAGTTGAGACATTGCCCAGGGTACAGTCTGGACTGATGAACAGCTGTGTCCCCTCAGTTCTCCAACCTGCTTTGCTATGAAACCTACCACTCCTGGTCTGCTTACACACAGCCACCAGCATGTACATTTATCCCAGTTATGAGTGCTTTGGTCAGCCACTGCTGACTTACACTGCAGAGCAACACTAGCAAATTCCCAGTCCCAGACTTTCCCCCCAAAAGTCTGTCTTATACTACCTAATCCTCTCCTAGACAATAAAAGCTCCTATAAAGTCCACCTTTTATTAAAAGAAATGATATGCACAAGTCCTGTTATCCTAAATGGAGTTTCCCAAACACATCAGTTCAAACACACTGGTTTAGATAAAACAGTAAAACAAGTTTATTAACCACAGAAATATAGATTTTTAGTGATTACAAGTAATAAGGCATAAAAGTCAGAATTGGTTAGAAGAAAATAAAAGTAAAACACAGCTAGTACCTAACTTGGCAAAACTAAGTGAATTCAAAGCAAAGGTCTCTCTCAGGTCTCATCCGTCTTACTGGCTGAACTCCTTTCAGCCAGGATCTCTCCACCAGTCCAGTGCTGCTACCTTTGTTCTTGAGATGTTGTTGATGATGTGGTAGAGAGAAAGGAAAAGATGACTTGGGAAATCTCCACTTCTTTCTAATAGCTCTTTCTCTTCGGAGAGTCATCTCCAGCCAAGCCTCAGGAGACAAAAAGCCTAGGTGGATGGGAAAATCCAGCTATTTCTTTGTCAAGGAATGGCCACTTAATCAGGTCTTTTTGTTTCATATGGCTGGTGTAGACCAGCAACTATAATTTCACCTGAAGTTGATCAAGCCAAATGGCTACATCAGGAGTAGCAGAATGTATTTCACTGATTCCTCCTTCGTATTTATAAATTGGGCAGTAGGTGATGATATGTTTGATAGTCTGTTGTGGAGAGCCACATTTGCACTCCAAGGAGTCTTTGATTTTCTATTTGTGCATTAGACATCCATATCTACCATGTTTAGTTTGGATTCAGTTCAGAGTTGACCAAGATGGCCATGGAATGTAGAACCAAGGCACCTTCTGGGTGGGATTCAGCACAAGGTGCTTATTTCTTAAGTCTTCTTTAGCCCAATCTGCTCTCCAGGCCTCTTTCTGACCACAGCCTGGTTGCATGAGGCTAAATGAATGTTCCAGAAAGCCTTGTGTGACTTAAGACTTTTTGTTTTGCTAGGTACGGAGAGTATTGAGGATAGGAAGACATCTGTTTTCCTGGATTCGCTGAGCTTCTCAGAGTGTTACAGCAATTTGGTATATCAGCAGAGGAGAAACATTAGACAGAACAGGTATCCATGGTGTGGGAGTCAAACTTAAGGGCTCCAGTGTTGCACTTAACCAGGTGATAGCCCAATTAATCTTGTTGACACCTGGCTGAGGTGTTGGCCAGCCTTTCGTCTCTGAGGAACTCATTTGTGGTTGTTTCCCAGACTTGGAGCATGTCTCAGCAATACCATACAGTAGAATCTTATACTTGTACATACAATGTTGCCTCACACATTTTACCAGACTACTGATGATCAGCAAATTATGAGTTTTCAAATGATACCTCTCAAAGTGTACTTTGTACAAGATTTATCGTAGTCGGAATAAAGGGGTGAACATAGGGGCCCAGACTGTCACCTAATTCTAATGCCTAATACAGTGATTTCAATATCTGGATTGAAAATCGCTAAAACAATCCATATGCTAAGGGAAATGTTAGTAGGTAGTATCTTTTATTGGACCAGCTTCTTCAGACCTGAAAGAGTTCTGTGTGTAAACTCAACAGCTTCTCTCTTTCACCAGCAGAAGTTGGTCCAACAAAAGATATTACTTCACCCATCTTGTCTCTCTAATATCCTGGGACCAACATGGCTACAACAACACTGCCAATGCTAAAGGGAACTGTAAGTTGCCATCTTTTTAGATGAGATACAAAATTTAAAGATCTACTGCCTGTATATATTAAATCCTATGGACTTTTTTCAATGAATAGGTGAGTAAACTCTGATGAACTTGCCCCTGTACTTCCCAATAGATATGTGTTCTGTCCTAAACTGTTGCACAGTCTTGTGAATGTTATACTCTGTACTCAGAGATAACTGTACTTTGGCAATTCCTTTACACATTTGTACTGTCAGCTAAAGTGCTTTGGGAACCATTTGGTTGAAAGACATTATATTAGTACAAGATCAGTATAATTGTCAGTGATCAAATGACAGATGTATACCTTCAAACCCAGCCACAATTTATTAAACTTAAACCCCATTTATTAAATAAAAGGAAAGGAAACAATTTATAACATTGTATGGCATAGTAGCCAATCATAATTTATTTTTACATTTCTATATTTTATTAGCGTTATACCATTTTGAGTCAAACTTTTTATTTGTGTTTGTTATAAAACAACTCCCATTTAGCTCATCTATTAAGAAAATGTCATTATATATGGATTAGTAATAGTGACACCGGCATCAATCAGAATATCATTTAAGCATGTGCATATTCTTCAATGGAACTACTTACATGTTTAAAGTTAGGCATGTGCTGTGTCAAGAGTAAAGTGAATTGTTTAGTAGAGTAGAACATGTAGGCTAATAAGGGTGTCCAGGTTTGTTGCCAGTCAGTATGGACAGTTGTAAATGTAACAAGGGTAATATAACACATCACACATAAGAGAAAATGTAAATTGAGCTGGTTGAATTATGTTAAAATATTCATCATAGAGCTAAGCCCTGATCTAGCTAACAGTTACACAGGTTAGCAATACCACTGAATATTTACATATATTTCAAGAATATCTGGATGAGTGCCTGAATAATTAACTAATCAGAACCAAGTGCTTGGGTCCCAGAACCTGCAAGCATGAATGTAACATTAAGAATATACATATTTATTGAATGTGAGAGTTAGCCTCTTATTTAGTGAGTTATGCAAATATGCAGCCTGATTTTGACTGTGTTTGCTGTTCATATGTATTTCCTGAATACTTTAGATTAACCATTTTCAGATTGTGCGTGATTGTTCAGACTGGTGTGAGAACTTTTTGTTCATCTTCTCACTATTTTTGATTTGTGACCGATCACCCAAGTCACTTGGTATTGTCCCTGCTCCCTGATTGGATGGTGGAATTATTTAACCATAGAACTAATAAGGAAGCATTCTTTTGCACAGATAATCATGGATGCTAAAAGTCATGACACTTTCAGCATTCTAAAAATCTATTTGCAAATACTTAGTGGTTCTCTTCACAAATAATAAATAATACAATCACACAAACCATAGAGAACTAAACAGAGTGCTTTTTATTCATGAAGGTTTTTGTGGCTCAGGCTTTTTTCACTATTTGGCCAGCTCTAACTACAACTGTATATGTGAGAAATTAGGTCAGAAAGCTGAATGAACTTTCACAGAGGAGTCATTGGAGCACTGTCATATTCTAAGTTTGACCAGGATTCTTTTTGTTTGGTTGACTTCATGGTTGGACTCTTGTATATGTATAAAAAGGCAGAGAACGAAGAGTGACAAAAGAAATACATTAAAGAAGGAGAAAAGAGTGCATACTGTTGCTGCTCCATCTACTGTCACTAGAAGTGAACTCTCTGGCAAGAGAATGAGTTCAAATGTTTATCTTCTCTTTCTAAATTTGCACCTGAAAAATGCATGCCTTTGTTTGCATATACAAAACCTTATTTGCACATACAAATGGGCAAGCAAATTCCAGTTTTGACAAAAATTCTGCATACACATATTTAGAGATGAATGTAAAATATGACTCAAAGAGTCAACACCCAGCATGTGGAGTTTCTTTCCAACACTGTCTCAACCATTATATTCAGGAACTTGAGTGGGATCTGTAGAACTGTAGAAGAGTAACCCTATAGCCTCTGTTACCACCTCCACACTCAGGTATCAACTAGCAACAGCAACTATTTCACCAGCCTGAGGAAAAACCAGAATAGTATTTATTGCACAGTATGAAGAGCAATAGAAGAGCACACTGTCCTCCTGCTTCCACTTTCTCCACTGAACAAACTGTTCAAAGATCAAAACCAAGCTGTTGTAAAAGTTAAGAACTAAAGAATGTGCAGCAGGTGGTAACATATGTGTCTATCTAGTTCCAGCCAAAACAATCCAATTTGTGGAAAAGAGTACAGAATCTGACTGTGACTCAGAGCTGAGGGGGTGAGTTAAAGAGAGGAATGGCTTCAGCTCATGAGCTGGCCGTGCTGTGATAAATGATTTTTCATTTAACAGTGTTATTACTATATCCTTGCCTGTTGGGTATAAAGTAATTCTCCATGTACTCTGCATGCAGGCTACTTATGGAATGCAAGACGTGCAAAGTTGTTTGCTTTGGGATTTGCCTTTTCATTGTTTCTCTGCATCTCTAGAGTACTTTTTAATATTATTATACTTAAGAGTATAAGTTTAGGAGAGACTGAATGGATTAGATTAGTAACAAAGATGAGAGCTTCCTCCAGTGGTGACTATTACAATACTTGAGCCGGTCAAAATTTTTAAATTTTGAAAATACTGTTGGAATTTCT
Organism: Dermatemys mawii; assembly: GCA_007922305.1. Taxonomy (NCBI): domain Eukaryota; kingdom Metazoa; phylum Chordata; order Testudines; family Dermatemydidae; genus Dermatemys; species Dermatemys mawii. The sequence continues at coordinate 11,997,091 of ML677333.1, read as the reverse complement.
AAATTTTAACTAAGAGAATTGCAACAGAAATGTGACAAAATTATCTCCCATTTTCTGACCAGTAATTACTGTTACTTAACTGCTAAATAAAATAAAATTCCAAAATGGCTGCCTCCTGAACAGTCATAATAACAACTTTACCACACGCCAATAATGACTGAAGCAGTTACTGTCTATTGGGTGTTTGGGCCATTTGAAAGTGTTTAGTGGCCTCAGAGCAGTTTCTATGTCTACATCACTAGAACTTCTATCCCAGTTATGAAACTCACTTGCACTTTTCTCCCTTGTTAGTAGGCTCAGAGGACTGAGGCCACAATTTAGGAAAACTCCTAGACATATGGCTAGTTTCATTCCAGTTCAGAAAAGCCCTTGGGCTCATGCTTAACTTTAAGCACGTGACCAAGTCCCATTGACTTGAATGGGATTTAAGTTAAGCATGTGCGTAAATAGGGCCTCTGTGTCCATTCAAACTAATCAGGAAATATTAGTTCCTCCCCACCAAAAAAACAATTAGATGAAAATGTTTTTTGTGGGGTTGCTGAAAAACAAAAGGTTTTAGGTTTTCAAGTGAAATAGTTTATGGTTGCTGAAAATGTAAACAAAAAGGTCAGTTTTTCTTCAGAAACATAATTGAAAATGGAGATTTCCATTTTAACAAAAGAGCCATTTTCCATTAAAAAGAAGTTTTGATGGATAATTTCCAACCAGCTAATGAGCATGGATAGATAGTTAACTTCTTGCCTAAAAAACAATTTTAAAGAAGGAAATCTTAAAATCTTCACACTTCAGTTCATTGTTCTGTCTCCCTTCTGTAATGTACCTCATAAAAGAGATAGAGTGGGGAAAAAAAATCAAGACATTTTGTTTCACTCTGATGAGCAAGTCTTAACAATTTGGAGATATGCTTCTTTAAATGGTTGAAAAACACATTCAGTTTCATAGCTTTTGAGACACCATTAACAGCACTTTAAGTTAAAATTTAATTAAAAAGGACCATGGCCAGCTCAGTAATATGAAATAATTCATTAAGATTATACAAAGTTTTAGGAACTGGAAAAGAGCTTTAAACAATCCAACATATTTCTTCTTATTTTTCTAATTTCAACGTTAGCTTAACCTCACTCTTCTCATCTTATACTCTCTCATTGCTTTGAAGAAGGAAGGATCTCTTGAACTCCATTTATACCCCTTCCTTCATTCCTCTGTTGCTCAGTTAGTAACTTATTCCATATGTTTATTAACTGTACCAGGGGCCAGAGAAAATAGTGGGGAAACCAGGCCCTGACCATAACAAGGATGGGACTTCAATAAGGCAGTGTACAGATGCTTTGGTGGCTCTACATCATCTGAGGATCCCGCTTAGGGAGAATTACCAGCTGGTTGATTAAGCCAGCTTTATGATCCCTTTGTAACAGTAGAGTGGTGCAAAGAGACCATAGTGGACTGAGGAATCAGGGCCAATAATATATAGTAAACATTTCTTTACCTGTCACTGACATTTCGTTCTATTCATCCGTTTGTCTTAATTCTTCCCCCCTTCCTTCATGCTGAACACTGATGAGAGAGAACTCAATACAAAGCCAAGCAGTTATTTTCCGATCAGAAATTTGAGTATTTGATATTAGACCTGCACTTTTGGGAATAGAAGAAAAGTTGGCTCATGCAGTTAGCTGAAGGGTAGTGCTACAGAACCCAGATTTATTGAAATGTGGCTTGTACTTTAGCTGATCAACCACAGCCACTTGTGTTGTTTTGGATAGAAAAATCCAGTTTTAATTATTAAGTTAATATTTTGAGAACTGCATTTTTATTGAATTGTCAGACCAACATACTTTGTTGGGATGGCTTACATCAGTTATGACTGTAGTGTACAATTGGATGTATCTGTCTCAACCCAATATATTGGGTCATTGGGGAAATTAAGAAAAAAAAACCTTCACACAAATTATTTTCTTAGTATTATAATAGTTTGGGGAGATTGGAACTTAGAAAAAAAGATATGCAACTTAGCTAGCAATGACTCATTTCTGCCCATGACATTCCCCTGTCTGTACGAGTCCTGCCAGTGGGCTGTCTGTGCAATAGGAAATCAGAAATAATTCAACATGTTACAACTTGATAATCAATCTTTGAAGGTTAATTGACAAGTTACACTATCAAGCAGGTGAAAATTATCTGCACTGGGGATTGCTGAAGTGTAAACTGGAATGTGATGAAGTATGGAGATATAACATCAAGAAATACTTCAGAATAATGATATATAAATTCTGTATGACTCAACAGCTATACAGGTAGAGAAAGCCCAGCATGATATGGGTTTATCTGAGAAAACTTGAAAGCAAAATTAATCATTGATGTGGCTATTTCTGGAGATGAAACAGTTTTTGAAAGGGATAAAAATGTGAGATATATACAGATTGAGTGACTATGCCATAAAATAAGATTTGTCTTGGTAATTTAGCAGTAAAAATGAAGTGTGGCCAAATCCAGCATTCAACAAGAATGTGTTGGACACAGACATTGTCTGGATTTACACAGTGTACTTGCCATGGCTGCCATTCTTGGAATTCCCTCCAGCATTCCTGTATCAGTTCAGGGAATCATGGTTCATTTGGTTGCTCCTAAGACTGACATGGAAGTGAAAATTGGATCATTATGGGGGATACACACTGTAGTGCAACATTTTCTGCACTAGCCAGAAAAGCAGCTTTTCATTCTTTTCCCCAAAGAATCAAAACTTCATCAGCACAGGATGGAAGATGACAACACTCAAATCACTAGCATCTGGATTCTTAATATATGGATAAGTTAAAAAGCCCTAGGAGGAATGATCACCAAAGGGAAAGAGTATAAGGTAAAGAAGGAAAAAAGAAGTTGGGGGTGGGAGGTGGGAATGGAATTGAGAAAAGAAAAAGGTCAGGAGGGGGAAAAAACTGACGAGGCAAATGATGAGTTGTGCATCAACTACACAGGGTCATGACACAGCTGAGGTGGGGTAGAAGGGAGAAAAGTCAGAGAAACACTGGTCTAGTATTTTGAAATACTGGAGATATCAAGTATAGCATCTCAGCTAAGACCACTGCCAAGGAGAGTTTTGTTCACTCTTTGTTCGGGGGTATTATATGTTGGAACAGACTTGGCAGTGGTGTAAAGAGAAAGAAACTGCACACAGTTTCTTGGCCTTTGATGTAGATATATCAGGTAAAGAATTGACAGGTGTGTTTTCAGACTGGCTCAAAAGCCTGAAGAAACATAACTGGAATCTGGACCTAACTACTGTCTGCTAATATCTTGGAAAGAACCTAAAACATATCCAAAGGGTCAGATTCTTATTTCAGTTTCTCCAATGTGATTATGCAACCAGATATTTGCAGCATCTTGCCAGATTTCCTGCTCTTCAGCAACATTGTATTTCTCTTTGTCTTTGTTCTTGACAGAAAAATGATGACTTCTGAATGGGAGCCACTGAACACCTCAGGGTGTTCCAGGATGGTAACAAAGTGTATTATAAATACGTAAAAGGGAACTCTCTGTGAACTATTAGGGTAGTGGGTTTTAGATTAATAAAGAGACAAATGTTTAATCTGCAACCATTATTATGTCATTCCTCCCCCACCCCTTACCTTCTCTTCTCCAGACTAAACAGAGCCAAATTTGTCAATATTTTCTCATAGATCATGTTTTCTAGCCCTTTCCTCTGGACTTTCTCCAATTTGGCCACATCTTTCTTAAGGTGTGGTACTTAGAATTTGATACAATTCTCCAGTTGAAGCCATATCAATGCTGAGTAGAGGGAAAGAATTACTTTTCGTGTCTGGCTTACAACAACCTGATAACACATCCCAGAATGATATTCACTTTTTTGCAACAGTATTTCACTCATATTTAGTTTGTGATCAACCTTAACCCCCACATAATTTTCTGAAGAAGTCCTTCCCAGGACAGTTAATTCCCATTCCCATGTATATGTGCAACTGATTGTTCCTTTCTAACTGGAGTACAGGCATGTCGCATCTTGCACAAGGGTTCCGTTCCATGGTTACCACGTAAAGCGGAAACTGCGTATAGCCAGAACCCATTGACTTCAATGGCGGGTGAAATCGCGCCCCGTACGGAAAGATTTTAATTTTTTTTTTCTCCTTTCTTTTTTCTTTTGGCTGACCGCGTAAAGTTAAAGTTAAAGGAAATCGCGTAAGTTAAATGCGCCTAAGACGCAACATGCCTGTACTTAGCCTTTATCCTTACTGAATTTCATCCTATTTACTTCAGACCATTTCTCAAGTTTGTCCAGATCATTTTGAATTTTAATCCTATCCTCAAAAGTACTTGCAACCCCTCCTAGCTTGGCACCATATGCAAACTTTATAAATATATTCTCTATGCCATTATCCAAATCATTTATGAATATATTGAATAGAACCAGACCAAAGAGAGATCCCTGCACGACCTCACTTGATATGCCCTTCCAGTCTGATTGTGAGCCATTCATAACTATTCTCTGAGTATGCTTTTCCACTCAGTTGTGCACCCACCTTATAGCGGGTTAATCTAGGCAACATTTCTCTAGTTCGTTTATGAGAAAGTTGTGTAAACTGTACTAAAAGCCTAACTAAAGTTGAGATATATCACATCTACTGCTGTCGCTTCTCCACAAGGGTTGTTACTCTGTCAGAGAAGGATATTGGGTTTTTTGACATGATTTATTCTTGAGAAATCCATGCTGGCTGTTTTTTATCACCTTATTTTCTTCTAGGTGCTTACAAATTGATTGCTTGATTATTTGCTCCATTATCTTTCCCAGTATCGAAGTTAACATGATTGTTCTGTAATTACCTGGGTTGTCCTTATTCCCCCTTTTTAAAGATAGGTACTATATTTGCCCTTTCCCAGTCCTCTGGGAGCTTTCCTGTCCTCTACAAGTTCTCAAAGATAATCACTAATGGCTCAGAGATCTCTTCAGCCAGTTCCTTAAGTAATCCAGACATATTTCATCAGGACCTGCTAAGTCCTAAGTAATTTTTAACTTGTTTTTTTCCTATGTTGGCCTCAGATCCTACCCCATTTGCACTGATGTTCACTATGCCATTTGTCCAAACACTGATTCAGCCTTTTTGGTGAGAACTTTGGTCATTGTTGCATCTTCTGTTATTGTTTTTGTCCCTCACTGAATAATGGGCCTACCCTGTCCTTGGTATGTCTCTTGCTTCTAATGTATTTGTAAAATGTTTTCTTACCCTTTATCTCCCTTATTAGTTTAATCTCATTCTGTGCCTTGGTCTTTTGAACTTTGTCCCTACATGTCTATGGGTTGTTGTTGGTTTTGTTTTGTTTTGTTTTTTTAACATTCATCCTTCATAATTTAACCCAGATTCCACTTTTTGTATGCCTCTATTTTTAGTTTCAGGTCATTGAAGATCTCTTTCTTAAACCAATGAGGTCTTTTACCATACTTCCTATCTTTCCTGTGAGATTGGTATCTCATTGGGATAGTTTGCTTTTATGCCCTTAATAATGTCTCTTTAAAACCAATGCTTTAGCACATTAGAAGACACTCTGCTGCTGGAGCAGACACCTTTGGAATGTAAAACAGAGGCACCTAGAGTTTTGGGTGATGTGATTCATATATATTTAGTATGTAAAGCATTTGGGGGTCTTTGTGCAATTCAGTAAGAGTTGGGGGGATACTCTCCACTTTGAAAGGTGATTCTCAGCACTTTGAAGGATCAAACCTGAAAGGAGTGCTATACATTCAAATAGTGGTGATTTTTTCCTTCCTATGCAGCTATTCTCCAACCAAATGATGGCTCTTTGTAAGCTTATTTTTCAAGAAATGTGCAGGTTTGTATGGATCACACAACCCGAGAGCTGTGAATTCCCTTTTTAAATAAAAACCAGAAAGCCAGCCTGATATTTTTCTGTACAAACATTCAGTTTTAAAGACTGAGCATCATTAATTCATGAAAGGATTTAAAATAAAAATTGGTAGTATGTGACCAGTAGAAATATGTAGATTGTAGCTCCAAAGGTTATGGACATTCTTTGGAAAACAAAGGCAAGTGTTTTAAAAGAGCAGCTCACTGGACTGTTAATGTTGATTTTTAATAACCCTGAGAGCACTGGGGAAGCTACAGAAGACTGGAGGAAAGCTAATGTTGTGCCAATATTTTATAAAAGAATAAATGGGATAACCTGGGTAATTATAGGCCTATCAATCTGATATTGACCCAAGCAAGGTAATGGAGTGGCTAATATGGGACTCTATTAATAAAGAATTAAGGGAGGGTGATGTGATTAATGCCATTCAACATGGGCTTATGGAAGATAGATCCTGTCAAACTAATTTGATATTTTTTTAATGAGATTAGAAGTGTGGTTGATCAAGGTAATAGAGTTGATGTAATATACTTAGACTTCTGGAAGGCATTTGACTTGGTACTTTATGATATCTTGATTTAAAAAACCAAAACAATAGAAACAATGGATGCATTCACATTAAATGGATTAAAAGGTGTGAAGTCTTAAAATATAAATGTAGATGGAGAATTAAAAAGTGGCTGTGTTTCTAGTAGGGTCCTGCAGGAACTAGCTATTTGCCCTTTGTTATTTAATATTTTAATCAATTACCTGGAAGAAAACGAAATCTGATAAAGTTTGCAAATGATAACAAAAAATGAGGGAGTGGTAAATAATGAAGAGGACAGGGCACTGATGGAGAGCAGTTTGAATCGTTTGGTAAGCTGGGTGCAAGCAAACAACACGTGCTTTAATACAGCCAAATGTAAATACATGCAACTAGGAACAAAATGTAGGTCATGTCTACAAAATGGGGGGCTCTATTCTGGGAAACAGTGACTCCGAAAAAGATTTGAGAGTTATGGTGGATAATCAGCTGAACGTAGGTGGCCCATGAATCTTTCATTTGAGGAGGCTGTGCAAGTGTGGAAAGCTCCCTAGAAGTGAGGGGCCACTGGTGCCCAGATTGTGGCCCTACCCCAACAAGGCCCTGCCCTGCCTCTTCCCCCTGAGGCCCCTCCCTTGCTCTTCTTTTTCCCGCAAGGCCCTGCCCTCGGTCCACCTCTTTCCCAAGGCCCTCCCCGCCCACCCCTCACTCCCCTCCACACCCCGTCCCATTGCTTGCCCTCAAGACAGGAAAAGAGTAGCCCTTAGCTGAGTGATTGGAACTCTTGCTGTGCTTATGCCACAGCAACTCAGCTAAGGGGCTCTGGAAATGGGGGAGAGAGAGGGACTCCTAATATTCTTCCTGCCTTAATGGTGAGTGATAGGGGGAGAGGGGGCAGAGAGGAGCGAGCAGCAGGTTGTGCAGGGATCGAGGGAAAGAGACGGAGATGGAGAGGGAAGAGGAAGATCAAGGGCAGGGCAGAAGTAGGGCAGAACCTGAGGGCAGCGTGCGGACCATGAAGAGACCGAGTGGGGGTGGGAAGAGGAAGAGCAAGGGCAGGTAGAGGTAGGGCAGAGTGCGGACCACAGTCCAAATGCCGATAGCCCATCCTGTCCCCACTTCTAGGGAGATTCTGGTGCTCCGGGGATGCCTCCAAAAGGAAGTGACCTGGACTGCATCTGGCACTTGCCTCCTGCAGGACCGGTCTTTATTATTTGGGGAGGCCTCCCCAAGCCTCTTATAAGTGCGACCCAGGCAACTGAATGTGAGCTGTAGCCGAAAAGAGCGAATGTGATCCTGGGCTGCATAAACGGGAACCTCGAGAAAGAGGAGAGAAGTTACTGTGCCTCTGTATTTGGCACTGGTGTCACTGCTACTTAAACACTATGCCCAGTTCTGGCGCCCACAATTCAAGAAGGATGTTGAAAAAGTGACGAGGGTGCAGAGAATAGTTCCGAGAATGATTAAGGGACTGGAAAATGTGCCTTATCATGACAGACTCAAGAAGCTCAGTCTGTTTAGCTTAACAAAGAGAAGGTCAAGTGGTGACTTGATCACAATCTACAAATATCTTCATCAGGAGACGATTTCTGATAGTCGAGTGCTCTTTGATCCAACACACAAAGACAAAAGAAGATCCAATGGTTTGAATGGAAGCTAGAAAAATTCAGACTGGAAACACAGTGTAGATTTTTAATGGTGAAAGTAATTAACCACTGGAATAATTTACCAAGGGTTGTTATGGATTCTCCATCTCTGATAATTTTTAAACGAAGATTGGATGTTTTTCTAAGAGATATACTGTACTTCAAGCAGGGATTATTTCAGGGGAAGTCTGTGGCATATATTGAACAGAAGGTCAGACTAGAAGATTACAAGGGTCCCTTCTGGTCGTAGAATCTATGACAAAGTGTTGTTATTATCTGATCCTAAAAATGACAGTGGCTCTGATTTCATTAAAAATAATTGTGGACTAAATCAGAATTAGGGCATTGCTCCTTTGTGATTGATGTAATTTCTTGGGTTGACAGTGTAGCAAATGTAGAGACTTATTCCGTTTAGGAAACAGTTAGTTTTAACCATTTCTTGTATCATTTTAGGTTAGCATGAGGTTATGTACAAGATATTTCATCACTCATGACTTACATTGGGTAGCACTGTTTGTTCTTCTGCAACTCAAATTTCCTGCTGGCAACCTAGACTGTAAAAACATATTGGATAGCCATGAAGCTTACATGCAGTAGTGACTCTGTCCTAAAATGAAGAACTGAATGTTCTGTGATAGCAAGCCCACTTCACTGGAAAACTCACATTGTAAATCTGTTATAATGATGAAGTCAGTAGATGATCTCTGAGTGGGAGAGGACAGGAGCACTTAAGGGAAGTATGTGAATGATCCCTCAATGTACCATTGTAATTCTAGCTATAGAGAAGTTGGTACTAGCCCTGATCAGAAGTGAGAAGTGAATACATGTGTGTAAGTAGTTAGTACACACACAAGCATTATAGCTACTACCCTGTTTTTATTCAAAGATCACTAGTGGCCACACATTTTGTTCTTAAACATATCTTTAAATAATGAATTTTTAAGAAAACATAGTGAAAGAAACTATTTTTAAAATGTGCTGAAATGTTCTTTTAATAGGACTGGAGTGACCAGCTTCCATTAAGCTTTGAGATACTCATCGTTATTTTATAAAACATCACACCCTCCCACATTATGCAAAACTCTGTGTCACCTTCTCTGTTTTGCACACCGAGAATCCTGACCACTGCAGTGTTGCATCATGCAGCACAAGCAAGGAGTTTGCTTGTTTACAATGAGTTTGAGACCTCAGAAATGCTGCTGCTGCTTGTAGGTTGTTGTTTGGAAACACGAGACACTGTATGAGTATGGCTAAGCTTATGAATGCCACTCTAAAATCACAAGTGTGACCCAAGTGTCTGTGTCACTTAAACTTTGGTGGACATGTTGGCACATATGGACGAGTATCATCTCAGAATGCTGCCTGCTTGGTTATGAGAGAACTTTTCAGTGCCGTCTCTAGCATAGGATAAGCACTCTCTTTCCTCTGCATGTGGGCTAGGAAAGTCGCCCCTCAGCACCGAGCACAGCCAAGATGGTTTTAGGATTTGGCTACACAGGGAAATTTACCAGCATAATTGTACCTGTATAGTTATACCGTTCTAGTTATACCAGTATAACTCCCTGTGTAGGCACTCATTACAGAATAAGAGAATCCACGTGGGAACTATATACCAGTATAAATACTGAGCTATAATTATACTAGTACAGTTATGCTAATAAATTTCCCTGTGTCAAAAGTTCCTATGACTCCTTTGTGCTGCAGAGCTGTTGTACAAAACAAAAGTTTGTGTCCAGGCCCACCTAAATAAACCAATGCTTAGTACTGAGGTCACTGATTTCCATATGATCCACAGCTACTGACTTCAGGCTAACAAGTTTCACAGGTGGGAAGACAAAAGTACAGACAGTGAACTGAAAACAAGACTCATAGACTCATAGACTTTAAGGTCAGAAGGGACCATTATGATCATCTAGTCTGACCTCCTGCACAACGGAGGCCACAGAATTTTACCCACCCATTCCTGCAACATACCTCTCACCTATATCTGAGCTATTGAAGTCCTCAAATCATGGTTTAAGGACTTCAAGGTGCAGAGAATCCTCCAGCCAGTGACCTATCTCCCTTGAGACAAGAGACTAAAGGCAAGAGAAAGGAAGCTGCTCTTTGGCAGCAGGGTTAGATTCAGTGGTGTCTTAGCTGAGGTTTCTTGACATGTTGAGCAGTTTTGCTTTTGTTTAGCTACCTCTATTCAGGGATGTCAAAACCTGGCTCTATTTAAAGAGCCAGATTTTGACATCCCTTACTCACACTGAATAGTATGTTACTCCATGGGCGCTCCATTGATATCAGTACAGGTATCTGTGAACCACGGTACTACTTACTGTGAGTAAATTTTTCAGAATCTGGCCCTGCACTCAAACTTTAATCTCTGAAATTTTGTCACCAATTTCTCTCCCAACAAGAAACTGACGAGGCCACAAAATTTGCTACTGTTCAGCAAAGGGATCACACATACAGAATCATTTTTAAAAAATACCTCAGTATAGCAGTGTTCAGCAACTTTTTTTTTAAAGACAAAAATCTTAAACTGACCCAGGCATTTGTGTTATGCTGTCATGATACTCTTAAACCTTGCTTGCTAGGTGACCTTAAGCAAGTCCTTTTACCTCTCTGTGCCTTAGGGTATGGTTACACTTACAAGATTATAGCGCTACTGGTTATAGCGGTCCCCTTATACAGTAATATGTATAGTGCTATTGTATGTCCACACTCAGACGCGCCAGTGGTATAGCATGGCCACATTTGGGGCACTTAATGCGGCATTAAGAGCAGCGCATTAGGGCAGGTATCCCAGCATTCAGCTGGGTGCAATGTGCTTTTTAAACGAGAGGGGTGAGGGGGGACGCGTTGTGTGTATGTGGAGGGAGAGAGACAGTAGTTTTTCTGTTCTTCTGAAAGCCTGTCAGCGAGCCTCGGTTCACGGAGGGCTTTGTTTTCACACAGGCTCCCTCCTTAAACATTTGCATTGCTTATCTGCTGAGTTAAGAGAGAAACTCTAAAGAGGTACTTCCGCATTCCTCCAGCCGAGTTCAAAACAAAGGGAAGAGACGTCAATTGCCTTAAATGGCTCTAGGCATCTCAAGAGATCACTTGTAGCGCAGTGGGTGTCCACATTCTTGCTGTAGCGCTACAGCAGCTGCGCTACAGCCCTTATTCCCCATGCGGAGGTGGATTACCAGGAGCGCTATAACTCCGCGGTTATAGCGCTCTATGTGCCTTGCCAGTGTGGACGGGGAGGAGGTTATAGCGCTTGTGCGGGCTTTATAGCGCTATAAAGTGCCAGTGGAACCAAGCCCTTAGATTCCACATCTGTAATATGGGGATAATGCTACTTACCTCCTTTGTAAAGCGCTTTGAATCTGCAGTTGAAAAGCACTATATGAGAGCTAGGTATTATTATTCAAATGTTGCTAATAAGGCACAGCTAATACAGCAGTTCCTGTAGGCACCTCTCGGCATCATTTCAAACATTCTATAGGCTCCTAACTCAACACCCTCAGTTACCTTACCTCTAATGTCTAAACAAAATAAAAAGAGTTTTCTGAAATACCTTGTGTCTGCTTCTTTAACAGCAGGGAGGTGCCTAGAAACAACAGCTCTGCACATTCTAATGGAATTTTGGAACAGCTGTGCCTATTCCATTCCAATGTCCGTTCCTTGTATAGTTTATCTTCACAGACACCTTAGTGCAAACTCACTTATTTATTTCAGTTGAAGTTTTTCCATTGGGCATGTAAACTCACCCATCCCATCCCTTCTGGGTGTTTATGTGTAAAAATACTTAACCCCTGTTTGCCAGAAATTTCAAGGAAGTGAATAAACACAGCCTAGCCAAGGCCAAGTAAACACAAAAAAAGTGATCAAGGGTATGGATAAACTTGATAGCTCATTTTTTAAAAAGAAAAAACAAACCTTAACGACCTCTTCGCACTTCCCCCCAACACTTAGCATAATCCCAAAGGTTGAGATTTTTCAAAGTAGTGCAAGGGATATATCTAAACATTTTTCATTAATTTTAATGGAATGGAATTTTAACAGCTGAATCCCCGGCATTGCCCTGAAACGTTCAACCCAAAGGTTAGGCTCATCCAAAAACTGTATTTTTCCTGTGTCTTGCCACTCAAAATTTATGATTTGTATTGTCCACATAATCAGTGTAGTTTTGTAGAACTTTAAGTAAAGGATTAAATAGACTGTTTTTCGGTCTCCAAATTAAACTCTTACTAAGCTCTGGTCTGCACACAGATTTGCGTCAGTAGAACTATGTTGTTCAGGTGTGTGATTTTTAACCAATAAAGTAATATGGGTTCCAAACCCTAATGATGCTGCTGTTATACTTGTATGAAGGTGCTTTATACCAATTTAGCTTATCTTCCTTCCCATATTAATTGCAGTAGAACTGCATCCACACTAGGGGGTTGCATCACTTTTCATATACTAGTATAGTTAAAGTAGTATAGTTTCTGAGTTTAGACATTAAAGTGCTTACACTGAAATGCTCCCGGTTTTAGGGGTCATCAGTCTATTTCTTGCTGCCCTGAGGGAGAAAAGTGAGATGAGATCCCCACTGTATAACCTGAATATTAGTCAGAGGCTGACAATCTTCCAGAACGGTTTTTCACCATGTGCAGTCACAGTGTCCTATCTGGACATTGGCTGTGGTCTGTAGTCTTGCATAGTATCTGAATTAGTAAAAATTGGTGATCTGTCAGAATGCAGCTGAGTTTGGTGTTATTGCATGTGATGAATGATCAGGCACAGTCTAGTACAGGGGTAGGCAACCTATGGCACGTGTGCCAAAGGAGGCACGTGGGCTTATTTTCAGTGGCACTCACACTGCCTGGGTCCTGGCCATCGGTCCAGGGGGCTCTGCATTTTAATTTAATTTTAAATGAAGCTTCTTAAACATTTTTAAAACCTTATTTACTTTACATACAGCACTAGTTTAGTTCTGTATTATAGACTTCTAGAAAGAGACCTTCTAAAAACATTAAAATGTATTCCTGGCACGCGACACCTGAAAGCAGAGTGAATTGAATGAAGACTTGGCACACCACTTCTGAAAGGCTGCCGACCCCTGGTCTAGTCTGATTTCAAGAAGCCTGCTCTTGACTCAGCAGACCTCACAAATTACCACATGATGTCCTGCTTCCCATGCCTCAACACGGTCATCAAGAAACTAGTTTAGTGCTACCTCCAAAATGTATCAGTTTATATCCAATATCCTGAACATTTTGCAGTTTGGTTTCAGAGCAGATAATGCTGGTGGTGCTGATGAATGACTTTCTCCTGGCCATGCTCATATTCCAGGATCTATTTCCAGCATTTGAGATCACTGATTATGGCACTGTACTACCAGTATTCAGACACAAGCAGAAATCAATGGAAAAAAGCACTTAAATGGTTCTAATCCTTTCTTCCTTTTCCACATTGTCATGCTGTTTTCCCTTTACTAATGTACCAACAACGATCCCAGAAAATCTAGAGATGGTCCTGACTTGCAAAATTTAGGTGCAGATCCCAAATACTTTGGTGGTATTCAAACTTGGGGGTTTGGTTTAGGGTCATTTCTACAAACATGAACGCACACAAGATGACATTAAACAGATTGTTCTTACCAAGTATAGACCCACAGGCACAGAGAGGATAGCGATCATAGCACTCCAAGTTAGCAGTGGCTTTACCCTCACATCCTTGCACACAGTTATCACCACCAGCTCATTTTGCCAAGACCTCTCATACCTTCAAAAACAAACAAAAGCATCTGTTCCCAAGCTGTCATTCTGATATCACTTCAATCCAGTGTCAGATTTTCCCTCGTGCTATTACATCGTAATGATCTAGGATCCTAATGTAACCCCATTTGAAGCCAATGAAAAACTTGAATTGGACAACCCAGGATAAAGGAATTATTATTGTGTTATGTGTTTGTATTGTGAGCTCAATCATGACTGGGCTTATATTGCAGAATTCAATGGTTCTAAAATTCTTTGATTTTTTTTAGTCTTGAAATAGAATACCAGTTACCCATAACCATTTGATGGCACAGCCAATGTTATTTGGCTCTTTTCTTCTAAGTGTCATGAATTAAGTGGGTCTTGAGGAAGGATCAAAAGGAAGAGGGTATAAATCTTAAAGATGATAACATTTGCACAACTGCCTAAGTGATTTAGGAGCCCATATTCCATTTTGAAAAGTGATGTAAGCATGTGGGAAACTAGGTTTCATTGAATGTCAATAGGATTTAGGCTTCTCAGTCACTTAGACACTTGTGAAAAGTGTTGTTAGCTATAATATCTTATGTATTATTGTCTATAATAATCAAAGATTACAAACATATCAAGTATAGTAGGAGCATTTATTTATATAGGCCCCAATTCAGGCAATTATTTAAGTACTTGCTTAACTTTAAAAATGTACTTAAGACTCACATCCTTTAAGTACTTTGCTGAGTACAGAGCACAGAATTATACATATGCATGTCACTTTACAACAAAGAAATCATGGGCCAGATCCTGCAAACAAGTAAAGTTTCTGACATGTTTTAAGTATTTGCAGGATCTGGGCCATAGTCTGTGTTTTCAGCACTACAGATATAAATAAGAAACACTATTAGAATGCCAATCCTCCTATTGAGCTAGTTCATTGCATGCTGGATCAGACCCAAATATACTGTCAGTCATTTCACTTTTTGCCTCATGTATACTATTTCACATATCAGAATTGAAAGAGAAGGAGAGTTCAACACACACCACAACCTATTACTATTAATTTGCATCTGCAAGTTGCAAATCTTGAGTTTATTATTATCTTGATTATTTTTTTAAAATATACTTATCCCTCTGTAATCTTCTACAAACACCTTTCTACAAAAGCACCACTGGAGGAAGATTGTTTTGAAAAAAGTTCCTTAATTTTCTCCTGCTGAATCTATTTTTAGTAGGCTATCAAGAAATGTGCATAACATTTTGTTCCCTGACTGTGAAGAGGCATTTAAAAAATGACATCCCCTTTTGTTGTGCTAAAACACAGTTTCCATTCACCAGCCTGTATGTGAAAAACCACCATGAAACAAGTTGAACAATACAGTTGTCAAACCTCACATCACCTTTTATCTCTGACTGAAAGCCACCCCCATTGTTCCATAAATAACTAAAAAAAGGAGAGAGAGAAAAGAAAAAAGAAAGCAATACTTCCACCTGTATGTCACGGGAAATCTTGCTGAGACTAATCTGCTTTTTAGAAAGGTTTACCTTTAAATAGGATTTCCTTTCACTGCACACACACATTGAGTCAGGAAGCTCCACTCTGACTCAGTGCTAAATGCATTTGATTTTTGACTAGGGCCGGCTTGTAAACGATGGAACCGATGATTCATAGTTTCCATCCTGACCCTGTTTGCTTTGCATTCACGCTATGGCAGGTGAGCTGTCATGTTCAGGATAACCAAGCAATTTAGAGGGAAACTGATGCTATTCATTAGTCTGCTGTGCAAAAAAATGCATTTGCATGAATGAGAACAAGCAAAGGAAGGTTATATGATACATGTAGATTTCAAAGGGTTCAAGAAACTTTCTTTTAGCATTTGTGAATTTACATAACCAGGCTGTGCTGAATAGTTAAAGGTTTGCTATGCAATATATGGGTCTATTATTTCACAGACATTACCCCCTTTGAATATGCTACTTATCTGAAAGCAAACCTTGCAGAAAATGTCATTTACATCTATTATGGTATTTGCTGTACCTTTTGTTATAGACAGATAGGCAGACAGGCAAAAGATCACATCTTACAGAAGTGGAAGAGCTTCTGGGAAATGTTTACAAATTCATGTCACAGTCTACTCTACAGTCTGATATTCCAAAAGGAAGCGTTATTAAGAAACAGAGAATTTATTAAGGACTAAATCCTCAGAGATGCTTATTTCCTGAAGCTCCCTCTCTGATCTAGTCCTAGAAACTATAGGAACCAGTTTCTTTATTCATTTGCATTTATCATTCCCATTTTATACACTATGCCATGGCATGGTGTGAGTGAAAGAGCATATTTAGAACTCACCCATCTGCAGGACAGTAAATACAAGGACTTTACTACACGCTCCCATGTAACTGTTTTCAAGATACAGAACTGTGTGTTTTACGAATTGACCCAACCCCAGTGTAGTCAATGAGGCTTTTGCCATTGATTTCATTGGAACAAGTTCAGGCCCTTATGCCCTAGCTAGATTCAAATTGCAAGCAAGTTTGAAAATGATGTTTAAATGCAGTTTAAATTCTGCTTGTAGCCAAAGAAATTCCTACAAGGCTTGGCCTGCCAGTGTGGACTGGGTCAAAATGCTATCACAATGTGAGGAAGTTGAGGATTTTTGTAGTGTTTTACATGAATAGTGTGTGTGCCTCGGTTTACCTGCGTGCTGGTTGTTTAACAAGGTGGTAAGAGAGGGTTTCTTGTTGCAGAGGACAGGTGTGACCTCGTTTAAAAGCCGGGATCACTGGACAACAGCCTGGAGATAGGGTATCCTAATGAACAGTGACCTGGTGACTAAGAGGTCCACCCCAACTTGGCAGTCAGCTGGTTCTGTCCAGTGGTGTTAAGAAAATGATTGTTAGGAAAATGTAACTTAGAATGTTGTAGTATGATTTTAAAATAACCTTAGACTTATAATCTCACTCCCTGTATATGTACTATTGACTCCTAGTTTAACATACATTTTAAACTTGCATTCACCCTGTCACAGATGTGCAGGCGTCATAGTGTGTAAGTACCCCTAAGTGTTTTGAACCTCCTGCTTACCAGACAGGTAAATGAAATAGATTAATACCAACAATGGATGTAATAGCCATTAAGTGTTCCCACCTGTGTAAGTGGATTGAAAGTCCCCCTCCCTTATCAACACAGGGGTATAAAATATCTTCACATATGTATTGAGGTGAGCCAGTTGTTGGGGTGATAACCCCCTCTGACTCCTTATTGCTTGCAATAAATCTTGTTTTTCCAGAAGTCTTCTGAGTTATGCCTGTCCTTTGAGGTATATTGGACTGAACTCCAAAGGAAATAAGCAGTTTTTGCAACAGTGGGAGGATAAAGGGCTGAGGAGAGAGGACCTCACTGACCTGCCCAGCCAGGTCCAGCCAGAAAGGAACAAAGGACAGGAGCAGGAAGAGAGAGGGCTCCAGTGACCTGTTTACCTGGGACAGAAGACAAAGGACAGGGGAGGAGCTGTTGGGGCCAATGATATAGGATGCCTCAGCGGGAAGTGGGGGGCTGCTGCACTGGGGAGAGAGAGCAGCCGGAGTCTATCTGGATGCAGGAGAGACCTGGATGTACTGTGCTGACGGAGGCTAGACCCGAGGGCCCAGAGAGTTTCCTATGCTGGGTTCAGATGCTCAATAAACCCTTCTGTTTTATGCTGGGTTACATTATTCCCTCTGGGGACAGAAGCCCCGGGGGCCCAGAGCGAGTGGACTCCCTGAGGGGTCTCACAGCAAGAGACAGGCATGTTGAAGGCTCAGAGAGGTGGAGTTCCAGGAAGTGGAGGGGCCTACGACTTAACCCCCGAGACAGAGTAGACCCCCAAGAAGGGCTGTCACACTGAAGGGTTCCTCCCAGGAACCGTACAGAGCTGGGAGATAGCACAAATTCTGTGAGTTCATTACCCACAGTAATATAGCTAGGTTGGTACCTACACCTGAGCACAGGGGTTGAAAACTGTTCTTAGGCAGTTTTTCCACTGTTCACAGCAGCAGACCAAACCAATCTGGAGACCTATTTGATGCCCATGTTTAAACACACTTCTCAGATACTTATGGTCATGATGCATGGATTTATGTGCGCACCACAAGAAACTAAAACTACATTGCTACTTATTAACATTATCAGCACTGCCCATGATTTTATCCTACCCATTATTTCGGTGTTGTGTGGCTGCCTCTGCTCCTGGATATGTGTGTGTCTGTGTGTCTGTGTGTTGGCTCCCGCTCTCCTTTATCCCCACTCCATGTGGTTTGTAACATTGTAGGTGGGAGGTTTGAGACATACCACCTGACCGGGGGAGGATGTGGGGGGTGGGGGGTGGGGGCAGAAGGAAAAGGAAGCCATTAGCACATAGAGAGGGGATATGTGAGATGCACTTCACCCACCCTAAGGGGGAACCAATGGAGGATGCTTCCTCCAAGTGACTGCAAGGAGGCATCAGGGAAGAGTCTGGACATAGCAGCACTCTTCTATAAGGAGAGGCAAAGTAGCTGGAGTTCTGTTGCCTGGTAGAAGTCCCTTCCTCCACAGGGAATCCCCTGAGGTATGGCTTGATATTACAATAATTGATGGGCATCCGCATTTTCCATCAGTCACACTCTCCCCCATGTGTTCAAGCGCCAAGAGAGTCTCAGGTATGTAGAGAAAAGTGTGACATGGAAGGAAAATGTGACTCACCAGAGATCAGTCACATTTATTTCCTTTCAAAGTAGCAGCCCTGTTAGTCTATCCGCAAAAAAATTATTTCCTTGGGTTTTTCAGTTTTGGCACATTACAAAATCAGGCACCCAGATCTCTAAAATATAAAATGAACAGAACAGAACAGAATATGCTGATCCTTCTGCTCCCTGTGAAGAGGCCTTGTAGGACAAAGAAGGCCTTGCAGTAAGCCATCAGCTCTAGCATTTAGCTGGCCAATGGGGGATGTGAGTTGCACAGCTAACAGCCCCTCACTAAGAACACCCCGCTGTCAGCTCTCTCCCCTTCAGCTGTAGCTAACCACACAAAAGTCACAAATGCAGCATTATCAGGTGGGCAGATAAGTGGTTTCTCAATATTCTGTGGCTTTATGGATCAACACCTCTGCTTTAAACTTTACCGGGAAATGAACTGGTAGCTAGTGCAGGTCACAAAGGACAGGTGACATGCTCTTTGCATAAAACATGGTTTAATAAGTAAGCTGCAGTTTCTGAATGGCTTGAAAGTATAGTATCTGCACAGTCCTATCCCCCAACTATCCAGCTGATGAGTACATTGTAAGTACCTAGAAAGGGTATATAATAATTCTTAGCAGTGTTTTAACTTGGGCATGGCTCTACTGTTAGATGCCCAGCGGAGAGGCAGTTTCCATGTGATGTGTAGAATGTAACCCAGACTGAAATTAACCAAGGATTTTTTTGCATGAGATATGACTGGAGAGAACAGGGACTGCTTTCCCTACTGCTTTGCTGAGAAAGGGAAGTTTAGCGATGGGATGATAGTGTTTTAGGACCAGTTGTAGGGTTAGTTAAGAGTGGGTAGTCACAGTGGCACACTCTGGAACACTGCGAAAAGTACAGGGCTAGTTCCAACTCCATGGAGCAATTTATTTCAGCTGAGGATATGTCCTGTAGTTAGGGCACTCGCAAATTCATGGTCCATTTTGGTCAATTTCATGGTCATGAGATTTTAAAAATCCTAATTTTCATGATTTCAGCTATTTAAATCTGAAATTTCACAGTGTTGTAATTATAGGGGTCTTGACCCAAAAAGGAGTTGTGGGGGTTTGCAAGGCTGTTTACGGTGGAGGGCAGTTTACAGTAGAGTTACCCTTAATTCTGCACTGCTGCTGGGCTGGGGGCGCTGCCTTTAGAGCTGGGCATCCAGCCAACAACTGCCACTCTCTGGCCGCTCAGTTCTTAAGGCGGCAACCAGAAGCAAGGGTGGCAATACTGTGACCCCCCTAAAATAACCTTGTGACCCCTGCAACTCCCTTTTGGATCAAGACCCCCAGTTTAATAAATGCTGGTCTCACACATGAAATCTGTAGGATAAAGGCACATAAAAGACCAGATTTCCCAGTCTGTGATGCATTTTTCATGGTCAATGAATTTGGTAGGGACCTACCTATAGTGCATGGGTGTCAAGCCTTAGAGGGAAGATGGAACACCACCTGCCTAAGAGCTCTTGTTGTTTTTTAAAAATCTTAATTTTCTATGAGCATAACATGGTCAATCTCATCCTTTGTCTCCAGTTCAGCCCTATGAAGTAAGTGTAGTGCACTGAATAGTATTAGAGAGGAAAAATTCCCAGTAATGGCTTCAGAGCATTTTCTCATTACCATCCTCACCCCACTTTGGCTTAGATTCCCCACATATAAGATTTTACAAAGTTATTAGAAAGTACCTGGGTCATACCCCACCTACCTTTAGATAAACAACAGCAGGCAGAATATGTCTCTGAAAGTATTATTATAATAGGAATGTATTTATTCAGCTGCTAGCAGAAACTAAAGCAGCTGGAAGTTAGGTCTCCTGTTGGCTGTAAGAAAAATACCGGGTACTCATTTATTTACTATTAAAACTTATGCATTTGGCAGGGCAATTGGTCTCATTTTCTTTTGTCAGGAGTGGGTACCATGGAGGCAAAGCATTTGAATAGTCTGTGGACTATTTAAGATGCATTAGAATTTATGATTAGTGTCTGAAGATCTTCAAGTATCTTATCTTGTGCCAATTTTAGCCTGAATGTTTTAACGTTGTCTACCGATATTTTCTGATATGTTCATTGTAGGAGGAAGAATGTGGAACATGATGAGCTACTGCAAACTAAAATTCTTCAGGAAAATTTGTTTGATCCATTCTAACTCCAGATAATTTATATATATATGGCCCTACCAAATTCACAGTCCATTTTGGTCAATTTCAGGTTCATAGAACCATAGAACTGGAAGGGACATCAAGAGGTCATCTAGTCCGGTCCCCTGCACTCAAGGCAGGACTAAGTATACTAAGTATTTTCTAGACCATCCCTGACAAGTGTTTGTCCAAACTGCTCTTAAAAATACCATGTGATAGAGATTCCACAACCTCCCTAGGCAATTTATTCCAGTGCTTAACCGCTCTGACAGTTAGGAAGTTTTTCCTAATGTCTAACCTAAAACGCCCTTGTTGCAATTTAAGCCAATTGCTTCTTGTCCTATCCTCAGAAGTTAAGAAGAACAATTTTTCTCCCTCCTCCTTGTAACAATCTTTTCTGTACTTGAAAACTGTTATCAGGTCCCCTCTGAGTCTTCTCTTCTCCTGTCTTCTATGACTTTTCAAAGATAATTCCTAATTGCTCAGATATCTCCTCAGTCAGCTCCTTGCGTATTCTAGGATGTATCAGGCCCTGGTGATTTAAAGACGTCTAACTTGTCTAAATAATTTTTGATGTGTTCTTTCCCTATTTTAGGCTTTGATCCTTCCTCATTTTCACTGGCATTCATTATGTTAGATGTCCACGCACCACCAACCATCTTGGTAAAAACTGAAACAAAGAAGCCATTAAGCACCTCTCCCATTTCCACATTTTCTGTTATTGTCTTTCCCTCCCTCATTGAGTAATGGGCCTACTTTGTCCTTGGTTTTCCTCTTGCTTCTAATGTATTTGCAGAATGTTTTCTTGTTACCTTTTATGTTCCTAGGTAGTTTGATCTCATTTTGTGCCTTGGCTTTTCTAATTTGGCCCCATATACTTGAGTTATTTGCTTATATTCATCCTTTGTAATTTGACTGAATTTCCACTTTGGTAGGACTCTTTTTTGAGTTTTAGATCACTGAAGATTTCTTGGTTAAGCCTCTTGGTCTCTTGTGCACTTACTCATGTCTCTTTGAAAACCTGCCAACTGTCTTCAATTGTTTTTCCCCTTACACTTCCCATGGGATTTTCTTACCAGCTCCCTGAGTTTACTAAAATCTGCCTTCTTCAAATCTATTGTCTTTAACTGTGCTGTTCTCCCTCCTACCTTATAATCGTGAACTCTACCATTTCATGATCACTTTCACCCAAGTTGTCTTCCACTTTCAAATTCTCAAACTGTTCCTCCCTATTCGTCAAAACCAAATCTAGAACAGCCTCCTGCCTAGTAGCTTTCTCCATCTTCTGAAATAAAAAATGGTCTCCAGTACATTCCAGTAACCTGTTGGATGATCTGTGCCCTGCTGTGTTATTTTCCCAACAGATGTCTAGGTAGTTAAAATCCCTCCCCGCTCCCACCCCCAACCACCAAGTCCTGTGCTTTAGATGATTTTGTTAGTAGTTTAAAAAAAAGCCTTATTCACCTCGTCTTCCTTGTTTGGTGGTCTGTTATAAACCCCTACCATGACATCAGCCTTGTTTTTTACATCTTTAATCCTTACCCAGAGACTTTCAAGTCTGGCTGCTATTTCCATCTCAACCTCAGTCCAAGCGTAGACTGTGGTCAGGGAAGCTGAAGCCCTCCTGGCAACACCATCTCATAGCCAGGCATTCAGCTCCAGGAGGCATCTGTCTCTGATGAGGCTCTTACCCTTGACTGGAAGGACTGAGGAGAATACCACCTGCACTCCTGACTTCTTCACCTTTACTCCTGGAGTCCTGAAGTCACTTCTGATCTGCTGAGGGTCATACCTCTCAGTATCAATAGTGCCCACCTGGATGAGTAGCATGGGGTAATAGTCAGAGGGCCGGATGATCCTCGACAATCCTCCATTAACATCTTGTATATGGACTCCTGGCAGGCAGTATACCTCCTGGGATGCCATGTCAGGGTGACAGATGCGTGTCTCCATCCCCCTCAGAAGAGAGTTTCCAACTACCACTACCCTACCTTTCCTCCTGGGAATGGTGGCTGTGATCCTCCCAGCCTTGGAGGTAACATAGCATCTCCTCTTCAACCTTCATGGGATTTTAAAAGTCAAAAATTTCATGATTTCAGCTATTTAAATCTGAAATTTCAAGGTGTTGTAATTTTAGGAGTCCTGACCATAAGGAGTTGGGGAGAGTGCATGGTTATTGTAGGAGGGTTTGTGGTACCGCTACCCTTATTTCTGCATGGCTGTTGATGGCAGCGCTGCCTTCAGAGCAGCTGGAGAGCGGCAGCTGTTGGCCAGGAGCTCAGCTCTGAAGGCAGCTCAGAAATAAGGGTAGCAATACCCCGACCCCTCTTTAAATACATTTGTGACCTCTCTGCAACTCCCTTTTGGGTCAGGACCCCAAATTTGAGAAACACTGGTTTCCCCTGTGAAATCTGTATAGTATAGGATAAAAGACAAGATATCATGAGAGGAGACCAGATTCCACGGTTCATGATGCATTTTTCATGGCTGCAAATTTGGTAGGGCCGTATATATAAATAAAATAACACTATGTATATAAATTGAGCTCAAATTATGTATCCAAGCTAGGAATCCAAACCATTGACTAAATCCTGCTGAGAAACATTGTTTACACTGCTAACAAAATAAACAGATATAAATAGCCTAAAGTCCTTAAAATAACATGTTCTGTTCCTGGTCTAAGAAACAGATGATTGCTATGAACAAAATGTTCTCACCTGTTTGCTCTGGAAATGGAATTGACTCCATTTTTTTTGCAAGTGAAACAACCTAGAAGTACAATTTCCTAATTTTAATCCCTATTCACAAATTCTAAGTACATTTTTACTTAATGCATTTCATGGGGGTAATGCACACACACACATCATGAATCTGGGACACCCTGCTGTTGTTGTCACTGTAAGAGGATCAATTCAGTAAAAGAAGAAGAGGGAAGTTCTAAGGCTGCCTCTCCTTTGATGTATTGGCTATTCTGAGCAGCAGAGAGTGAGCAGGTGAGATGAAACAGGAAGAAATGCTTCAGGAGAGGGCAGAGGAACAATGAACAAGGGGGAAAGGTTCTATACCTGTCAGAACTCCTGCAGAGAGGCTGATGTGATGCTAAAGAAAGAAAAGTTGCAGATGGCTTCTTTAAACTCTGTTGACTAAAGCTGACCAGGATCAGGATTTCTCCATTCAATGAAAAATTCTGAGATGTGGGGATTTTCCCATTCTGTAGAGGATCAAAAGAAGTCTAGGAATTTTTCATGGAACAGCTGTCTGGCTCCCCGAGGAGCTGGTCAGGCTAGCACCTGGCCTCCTAGGGAGTAGGGGGTCCCGGAGAGCTGCAGATCCTGGAGACCCCTGGTTCACTGCAGCTGCACCGGTGAGCTGCTGAGGAACTTGAGAGCTGGGTTGCCTGGTGGGCTGTCCCAGAGCAGTGGATCATGGAAACTTTGTGCATCCCAGGTACTAAGGAGCCACAAGGTTTGGAGCCAGGGCTGCCAGAGCTTCTGTGCTCTTTGTTCCTCCATCAGCCCACAGGTGCACTGCTGAGGAGACAGGCAGTGAGCTGGCAGAAAGCCAGGCAGTGCCCTTAGGAATTTCAATGACATCGATACATTCTTCTGTGACATTCTGATTTTTAATGCATACGCATTTTTGAACAAAAACTTTCTAACCAGCTCTACTAATAACCTTCCTTCCCTGTTTAACACAGCGGCCTCTACTACAGCCAGCCAGTGGAACAGCCCCAGTAGAGAAGGAGCCATCTTTTCTCGGGGCTTGTGGCAGCAACCTCTTTGCAAGCCAGACAACCTGAGGATGCTTCCTCTTTTGCTCCATGCCTATCATCAGAGAACAGCCACTGGACTGGATCTACCAGGAAATAATAAAGGATAAAGGCAGAGGGAGTGGGTAATAAACTGGAAGAGGAAATGTGAGGAAAAAGGGCAGCCACCAAACAAGGAGAAGAGGTGGGGATACATCAAGGGAGGGTGAAAAGTTGGGAAACTAACAATAAGAGAGGGTGAGGAATTGAGGAATGAGGAAGCCACCACAAAGGAGCCATCAGGGAAGGAAGAGGAGGACAGAAATAGTCTTCAGGGAGGGGAGGGGAGTGGGTGAGGGTGGATAATGAGGGTAAGGACACTTCTACATTTTTCGGGGGGTGGAAGACACTTTGAATTTTGCTTGGAGGCCCATCCCCTTTCAATTATGTCTCAGGGTATGGTTACACTTACAAGATTATAGCGCTATAGGTTACAGCGGTCCCCTTATACAGTAATATGTATAGCGCTATTGTATGTCCACACTCAGATGCTCCTGCGGTATAGCATGGCCACATTTGGGGCACTTAATGCGGCATTAAGAGCAGCGCATTAGGGCAGGTATCCCAGCATTCAGCTGGGTGCAACGTGCTTTTTAAATGAAGGGGGTGAGGGGGGACGCGTTGTGTGTATGCGGAGGGAGAGAGACAGTGGTTTTTCCCGTTTTTCTGAAAGCCTGTCAGCAAGCCTCCGTTCACAGAAGGCTTTGTTTTCACACAGGCTCCCTCCTTAAACATTTGCTTTGCTTATCTGCTGAGTTAAGAGAGAAACTCTAAAGAGGTACTTCCACATTCCTCCAGCCGAGTTCAAAACAAAGGGAAGAGACGTCAATTGCCTTAAATGGCTCTAGGCATCTCAAGAGATCACTTGTAGCGCAGTGGGTGTCCACATTCTTGCTGTAGCGCTACAGCAGCTGCGCTACAGCCCTTATTCCCCATGCGGAGGTGGATTACCAGGAGCGCTATAACTCCGCGGTTATAGCGCTCTACGTGCCTTGCCAGTGTGGACAGGGAGGAGGTTATAGCGCTTGTGCGGGCTTTATAGCACTATAAAGTGCCAGTGGAACCAAGCCCTTAGATTCCACATCTGTAATATGGGGATAATGCTACTTACCTCCTTTGTAAAGCGCTTTGAATCTGCAGTTGAAAAGCACTATATGAGAGCTAGGTATTATTATTCAAATGTTGCTAATAAGGCACAGCTAATACAGCAGTTCCTGTAGGCACCTCTCGGCATCATTTCAAACATTCTATAGGCTCCTAACTCAACACCCTCAGTTACCTTACCTCTAATGTCTAAACAAAATAAAAAGAGTTTTCTGAAATACCTTGTGTCTGCTTCTTTAACAGCAGGGAGGTGCCTAGAAACAACAGCTCTGCACATTCTAATGGAATTTTGGAACAGCTGTGCCTATTCCATTCCAATGTCCTTGTGTCCATTCACACGTGCCTTGCCAGTGTGAACGGGGAGGAGGTTATAGCGCTCGTGGGGGCTTTATAGCGCTATAAAGTGCCAGTGTAACCATGGCCTCAGTTGCCATTGGCTGTCTTAGAAGAGTGGTTCTCACCTTCTTCCACAGTACAGCCTCTTTTCCATGCCAGGGCCCCCGAGAGCCCCCCCTCCCCTTTGAGAGCAGGATGATTGTGACCCCTGTTGTGATAATTCGGCCTAAAAATTACCCTAATTGTGAACTCAGCTGTAAGAAGCAAGTTCAAAACACTTTCCACAATAATAAACAACAATAAATATTGATGGGGAAAGATGCAAAAAGGACACAGACTGAATTAGTCTACACAAGGAGGCCTGTTCATATAACTCAAGGATTCTGTTAAGATCATGCCTGGTTAACAAGAAAAAAAAAGTGTGACTGGAAATCAATGGATCAATTGTGTTGGAAATTAGGGCTAACTGGCGGAGTAGACTAGTCCTTCCACCACTTCTCTTTTGGGATCCTCAGAAAGAGAGCATGGGGAGAAAAGCTGGCTACTGAGATGCTGACTGACTAAAAAAAGGGGAAGGAGCCTAGGTCACTATCATGACTGGCACTCCCACCATCTCCTGGATCCCTGGACCTTCTTTGTCCCAATCCTGAGAGATGTCCTGGCCAGAGTGAGCCAGAGTGAGGGACCCAGATGACACTGCCACCTCAGCTGGCTCTGGCTAAATCCTCAGCACCACCTGGGATGTGAGACTTTGTTCCACCCCCACCCGCCCCAACAAAAAGCATCCGTTCCCTTCCTATTTTTCTTCTCTTTCTTATTTTTCCTTTTGCCTCATGTCTAAAGAGAGTCTAGCTTAGCCAAGACTGAATATTTTGTATTGCTGCTGCGAACCTATGACCAGAAATGCAATGCCCAAAATAGCTTGATGCTGGTATAAGTTTACCAGCTCTCGGAGTGGCTAGTAAGGCCACGTACTGGGCCTGTGTTTCTCTCGCAGTGAGGCTGCAAATGAGAGTGAACACCACAAGCAGAAGCTGCATTTTCTGTCTTTGCTGTCCTTTTCTTTTCCCTTATGCACATGTCTTTTTATTTTGCCTTCTAGAAAAAGAGATCAGACTTTAACAGCAGCAACAAGGACAGCTCCAGCCCATCTCAAACCAATTAACTTCTCTTTCCCCCAAAAGGACAGTCATTACTGTCTTTAATATCAGCTAAGAGACTGTCAGGCAAGGGTTATTTCTCTCTTCCCTGCTTCAGAAGACTCTCTCCAATTAAAGGGAAAGGGAACAGAGGATGTAATTAAAATAAAACCCTCACTTAATACCTTACATTTCAAATATTGAACGATTTCCCCTTCTTTATATCTTTAATAAAGAGCTAAACAGTATACTAAATCCTCTGTATGCCAAACCCTGAACCTTGTTTAAAACTGTTTTATGATGCACAGTGACAGGGTCATGACCTACTTTTGAGTCTTTGCACCCATATATTCATCTAAATTAATACAACACCCCACCCACAGCCATGTCTTCACCACGCTCAAGTGGAGAACCCTCAAGTGGACAGTAACATAGCTCTTCAGTTGAGCTCTGGGTACCCTGAGAGCAAGAACGACAGGTCCTACTGAGTCACTAGGCTATACCCTCATTTCTAAAGAAACAACCATCTCTGAATAGTCACAGCACAGTGAACATTTTGAGGCACTTACTCAGAGCTGCAAATGTCAAGTATTTCGGTACTACCACATTGAGACAGACACAGTGACAATGCTGACATATTATTTTCCTAGCCAATGCTATGCACTGTAACAGATGATTCTGCATGTCATATATATGAAGAGTGTAGTAACCAGAATCCACTATTAGACAGTAGCAACTGGAAACATTAACTCACATCCCTTCTCCATCCAAGAGAAGGGTTGCTTTGATCTTTTTGATAATTGGACCCTAGCTGTATATCAATAGGCATATTGGGTTAAGATTTTCAGAAGTGATGAGTGATATGGGATTCCTCAATTTTTGCATGTCCAACTTCAGCCACCTTAAAGGGGTCCAATTTTCAGGGGACAGGTGCTCATCACTCTCTGAAAATCAAGTCCTTTTATCAATAATACTAAAATGATCAGACCTAGCTATTGTATAACACTTTTCTTCAGTAGATCACAAACTGTTTTACAATGGACATGAGCATCATTATCCCCATGTTACAGATGGGGAAACAGAGGCACAGAGAATTGCAGTGACTTGCCTAGGGTGGGAATAGAGCCCAAGTCTCCTTAGTCCCCGTCTAGTGCACTGTCTGCTAGCCAAGAGCACGTCCCTTTAAGGTGTCTCAAAATCAGCACTCCAAAATCATAAGTCACTTTTGAAAACTTGATTGTACATCAACTCCTTCTTCCTCAGACTGGTGACGGCAGTACACAGTCAAAATGTCTAACGGCCCTTAAGGCTGAAGAGTTGGCGTTGTCACCAGATACCTGTTTTAAAATGCTTGTACGACAACATGTTCATATCAGTAGGGCACATGGGATAGGAAGAGATTATAGCCTGGCAAGACTTCTATATTGACAAAGCAGTTCACACAGTACAAATGTGTTCCACGTGACAGATAAAGCTTAGCATTAAAGATCACACCGCAAGGTTTCACTTTGAATACATATTGTGACAGTTGTTCTAAAGCGACTGGTAGGCAGGTAGAAAGCAAGAAATGGGTCTCATAAACTGACACTATAAACTTTCAGCATAATTCATAGTAACACTTTAATACTTCACTGTTATTTTAGTCTCATTTTGCAACATTCATTCATGGATCTCAAAGCACTTTACAAATAGCAAGAGCTGGATTGTGTGATTAACACTCAGGCCTGACTTTGGGGTAGTAGGGTGCTCCAGGGCTCACGGAAAGTATGCATGACAATTCCCCACATAAGATGATGCATTCTGTTTCCACCAGCGTCCCTGGCAGACTCAAGGGGCCAGAACAGAAGGATGCAGGGCCTTGCTCTCGCCTTCCTCCTGTCCCTTTCATGGTGATATCCTATGAGGGCTGAATGAAGATACACCAGCTGTGCCCAGTCTGTTCATGGAGGGCAAAAGGAAAATTCCGTGCAGAGAGTGAGCACAAGATTTGGGAACCACCGATCAGCCTAAATGGGATTTTAATGATGCATAAGCCTGGTGATGCTGGCCCTCTGCACAGGGTTACAGTCATTCTTCATGCATGAACTATTGCATGGCTATTTGCCCACAGTTATGATTGCACATACATATTAGGTAGGTTCAAGTGGCCATTTAGACACACAAGCATGCAATTACCTGATTGGCAGTTATGGCAATTATGTGCACACAAGGCTGGTGCTAGGTATTTTGCCATTCAAAGTATGGTACTTGGCTCTGTGCCTGGGCAGGAGATCATGCCAGGTATTGTTGCTTTCTGGCTCATTTGCAGTTGGGGTTGCAATCTGAGCCTCTGTCTGTCAAGGGCTGAATCCTGAGGTTCTTACTCATTGTGATTTAGTTCTAAGGCTTTGGCTCTGACAACGGATATTAATAATACTGCACCAATTAACACATCCTGATCCAAGTTATCAGAATTACAAAGGAATTAATAGTTACCCTTTAGGCAAAAACCAACAATATATAGACCTTCATATTATGGTACAAATCTTAGCACCATTCTGTCCCTTCCAGGAAAATAATTTCCTCCCCAGTGCCCTCATCATCTTCCTGGTTGTGCTTTAAGATGACATTTCACCCCACATCACACTAGCCATGAGCCCAGCCAGTACTAAATAGCACCACTCCTATTCGTTTGTTCTGTGATTGGACAGCACCTAGCACAGCGGGGGTCCTGGTCCATGAGTAGTTTTCTAGGCTACAGTAATACAAATAATAAATCAAACAACAACATCCCTTTTCCTCCTCATACTGTTGTTCTCCTTTCACTTAGGGCAGGCAGTTAGAGGATCCAAATGCTAAGCTGTGAGGAATGTTTTCTCCGGTAGTTGCCAGCATCATCTGGCCTCTTGTAAAAAGCAACTGGCATTTAGCTGGCAACTTCAGAATCAGCTGTGCTTATCTCATGTGGTTGCATTGGAGGTTGGTTATTTGTACTGCCCTGTTTCCCTGGATATACCTTTTACTGTGAATCCCACCTCTGGGCTAAGAAGCACATCACTCCTTTGATGGTGGTGGTTCTCAAGACACTCATTGGGGGCTAACGCAGTGGTTCTCAATCTTTTGTATTGGTGAGCCCTTTCACACAGCATGCGTCTGGGTGCTTATAAATTAAAATCACATTTTTTAAAATATTTAACACCATTATAAATATTGGAGGCAAAGAGGGGGTCGGGGTTGGAGGCTGACAGCTTGCAACCCTCCACATAATAACCTCATGGCCCCCTGAGGAGTCACAACCCCCCAGTTTGAGAACCACTCGGTTAGAGTCTGATATATTTACTCTTTGCATGTAGTTCCATTCACTTCCACGAGGCTGTTTGTGGAGTCAGTTGCTATTTGATAAGTGTACAGGGGAGCAGAAATCATACTGTTGATCTTATGGCCCTTTGCTGATTAACAACATAAAAGGCAGCACTGTCAGTTATTGACCCCCCCATTTTGCACCCCACTAACACAGCCGCAACTCCCATCTATTTCAGTGGGAGCTGCACCCCGGTGAGTGGCAATAGAATGTGCCCCCACTGTTTTTAAAGCTGAGCTGGCAGCTTCTTCCGAAATGCTAACACCTTGGTAGTGTGAAAGCACACCTGTCTTTTGTCCTCTCTTTCTTCCTCTTGTCCAGCCCCATAGATAAATACAAAGCTTAGGTGCCTGGTTGCCCTCTTTCATGGGAAGGGGCGGTAAGGAAGGAAGACTCTGTGAAGATTTCCTTGCAGTGCCCCACCCCACACACAGATTTATGGGGGCTGTGAAATGGTTGAGTTTGTCCCCTCTTCTTCCTCCCTGGTAGAATGAGCCATGAGTCCAGCCTCCATGCTGCATTGTTCCCAGGTATCTGAAGGCAAAACAACTCAGTGCAAAACCTGAGGTATTTCTGATGCTGTGGTTAATTTAGACAGCATCAAAACAGCTACAGGATGCCTAACTAATTCCACAAGCCAACTGCCAAGATCAATGAGGAGGCTGATTCCATCTTGAACTACAGCAAGGAATACCATTTCAAGTGAAGAATGTTCTCCAGATTATACACACAATCCTCTAGTGATCTCAGACCTACATGGTGATTTGTCCCTGTGACATGTTCCAAAGATCTCCAAGTTCTGACCAGAGTTAGAGCAAATCACCATGAATGACTGCTCAGAGCAAGACAGACATAGAAGGGAAAAGAGAGACAGAGGCCAAATGCCAATATGCTGAAAAACACCATCTACAATTAAGGTTGCAGTAAATTGCTTATTGAAGACATCACAAGTTCCCAGAGCACTCTGAGTTTTTTAAAGAGCATGCACTCTTACTCACTGTTTTTCAGCTTCTGCAATACACTGCTGCATACAGGAATTTCATTGTGTTTAACTCCTCATGTAATAACCAAGGTTTAATACGCTTCCTTTTATTTTGTAATGCATCCATTGGGGTTATTAGCAATTTGTGTGATGATACTGGCCAAAGTGGATCATGACTTCACCATATAAGCAACAGCAAAGTGGCTGGTATTCAAACCTGAAATATCCACATCAGGACTTCCCTATTATTACACTTTAGTGAAGTTCTATCATGGCACATAGAAACACAGCACTTGAAAGGTGTGTTGTCGGTGTGAAGCTCAGAAAACGTCCCTTAGCTGTCTACAGGCTCTTTCCAAACCACTGCATGCAGGAGGCTACCAATAGTAACATGTCCTTTCAGAAACTATGGACTACATTGTCCTTTCAGTTCCACTGGTACAACCACACTGGATACTGAAAGCAAGGTATGGCCATCTATACTTTAAGTTGCTCTTTAGAAAGACTATGGATTTTCTGATGTCAGAATTTGCCAAAATAAAAAAAGAGAACAAAACCAAGACAAGATCCCAAGCAAATCATATGTGAATTCTGGGACATTTGCTAGCTCTCCATCTGTCTAGCGAACAATTGAAAGCACTCACATGACTATGCACTGAAATGAGTTTCAAGAATCATAAAGCCCTCTGTGCTCTCATTATGCAGATGGCGTACAATACCAGATGCAAAGTAATTGGTGTGGTTTCAAAGTTCCCTGGATCATGTCACAATTCATACAGTTTAAAACACACAGAAGTTCGTAATCTGCATGAAAATGTCTGCTCGACTACATTTTTTCATTTAGTCTGGAATTGTCTTGATAATTAAATGTCATTTTAAAATTCAAATGATAGTTCAGAATCTCTACAATAGTCATTTCTGATCCTGTATTGAACCAATAGACTGTCACAGAAATAATTAGAATGCACAAAAAGTCATTAAAATGTAACTTGGAGAACACAGCATTATAGCAGTATGATGTCAAAGTCATGACAAATATGTCACTGAATAGCAGCACAGCTTTCCCAAAACTATGCTATGGTTTCTTTATGCTCTTTTAGGGGAGAAGGTGGTGATACATGTAAAATTTGTTTATGGAGAAACTGAATTTAGTTTTTTAAAAATAATTATTCTGGTTTTTAAAGATGTTGAATGGTTAGCGAGATTGTCGGAACAAGATGTCAGGGTCATCTGAACATGGGCGAGATAGCTGCTGAGTTTGATTTACAGTGATCTACTGAGAGGAGAAAGCTATCTGGAAAGCAGCAGGAGAGGGAAACATCTATGAGTGATTGTGGATAGGAAACAAAATATGAGTTTACAGTATGATGCCCATTCTGACAACAGCCTTATAAGATGATCACATGTAAAACTGGTGCTGTAGTGGTTCACCCTACATTTCCCTGATATGACAACACCTGAAAGATCAAGTGCATTTCTGTTCCCCACAGTTTAAAAGGCTATTGAAGAATATCTGATCAATGGAAACAAAATAATAGAGGTATAAGAATACAAAATAGTATGTGAAGAGAGAGTACAAAAAATGTACGTGAAGAGATTGAGGGAGTCAAGTTACAGCATTGAGATAGTGTAAATTATTATGATTGAAAACCCTTTGGGGCAGGTAGGGTCTTTTAGTTCTCTTTTTGTACAGTGCCTAGCACAGTGAGGTTTTGCTCTGTGACTGGGATTCCTAGACATTATCACTATACAAATTAATAATAAAAAAGTCTTTAAAAATAAAAGAAAACTTCAGTTGAATAAATGCAATAATTAGTAGTATTCACTGTCTTAGCTTATGGTAGGACAAAAGATAAAACCCCTGAATGTGAGAAGGGAAAAGTTTGGCTTAATATGAAAAGATTCTAAAGTGTAGCAGCTGGGAGTTGAATAGATCACTCTGGAAAGTGGCAGTGGTGTCATCACTGTAGACACTCAATGATTTGTCAGGTAAAAGATTTTAGTGGAAATGATGCAAGTAGTTTTACAAACTGTATGACCCAAATAGCCAGTTCTGGTCCCAGTCACTATAATGCGAATACTGGCATCTTTTCAGTGCCATAATTACAATAGTTTCAATTCACCTTAAAGAAGTTCTGAAGAATTTGATGACCATGAATGTAGTTCTGCACTCCAGAATGAGGGAGCTGAATAATAATACCTTTCATCTTAACACTTTATAAAAGATGGATATGCTTTATTACCCCCCACTTTACAGACTGGGAAATTAGGATACAAAGATAAAACACAAGGTCACGCAACGGCTCAATGGATGCCCAGGGAATGGAACTAGGTCTCCTGAACTCAAGTCTGGTGCTCTGTCCACACAGAGGTGCAGGCAGGTACTCCTGAAGATTGCACAAGAAGATTATACACTGCTGATCATGGCATTTTAAACACGAAGGTGCTGATGACAAGTGTTCTTTTTTGTGCTGACATTTGACTACACGTATTTCATCTCAATCTACGTTGTACTTCCGTAGATAGCCACCACTTTCACCACTGGCCATCATAACTTAAAATCCTACTGTCCTCATAGAAACAAAATTCTCACCAGCATCAGTGAGAGTTTAGCTTGTGTGGGGATTGCCACATGGGATCCCAACTAGTTATAACAGCCTCAGATCCTGAGAATAGCTTAGGAGCTTCTGGTATTTATTTCACAAGAATCAATCCAGCCATTGTTAGGTCACTCATTATAAAACGCATCTAGCAATCTAGCCTCATCTTAATCTAAATATCAATTGCAATGTGCAGCAGTTGCCATGGTATCTGCAATCCTTACTCACTGAGTCCAGTATTCCAGATAAAATGCTTGAAGGTGAGCAAAAGTCTGCTCTAAGAGACAAATCCAGTCCTAACTCCATGGTCAGGGAGATCCACTTGCAGTAGAGCTAGTGATGGATATGAAGGACTCCACACACAGCAACACACAGGACTGACACTTCAAGATTTGACATTTGGATGATCTGCAGTTCCTCTTGCTGCTCCCACATCAGGAGCATGCTGGGGCAGCAAGGTCTACCACAGGCAGGCCTGTGGGGAGTGACTTTGCAGCTGCTCTGTGGCCTGGGAGAACCCTTCTCCCCAATATCTCCAGCTAGTACCTGCCCAAGTACAAAGCTAGGTATAAGTGCCTGTTTTTTTACTTTGAATTACCGTATGCAACCCCAATGCCTTGATACATAAACTCTTTTAAACATTATATGTATCCTACTGTTGGCATAGCTTTACCTCCTTGTTTATTATTAAAGGATGCTGTGAATCAGTCCGACTCCCCATGGATGACACTGGAAGAAGCTCACTGAGTGAAGGAACAAAACACTTGATGCACTGACAAAGTATGAGGAAGATAGATGAAAGGGGTTATGCCTCAGACTCATCAATTCATTTCATCTCCAGGCTGGAATTCTAGCCAATAAAAGTGTGTGTGTGAGGGGGAGGGGACGGGAGGGATCTTGATTAATCTCTAAAACTGTGACTTACTGCCTGGGACTAGTGTTGAAACAAACTGTTTTGACCATAGTTGCCAACTTTCATACAGTAAATAAGCACCCCGACTTTCACAATAAAAGCCAAAAATCAAGTTAATCCCATTTCAAAACAAGGCCCAAACAAACCAGTCCCTAAGAAGCCCAACACTGTGACTAGATCCCCTGGGTGTGCAGTCTAGGACTGTGGTGGGGCTGCTGTGCACCCTGACTCTCTCCCTGCATTGCCCCTGCTCGCCCGAAGCCAATCAAAAAAAAGAAGCAACAAGCTACAATAAGCATCAAGCTACAAGCAACTCACTAAAAACATGCCCAATTTCTGCAATTTTTTTTCCATGTTTAGCATGTCTTGTTTTGACCGGTAAATTAGAGGGTCACATGTGAGGCAAACAGGTTGGGGGTGCAGCAGAGCGTGCAGGGAAAAAGAGGATCAGTATGGTTAAGGAATAGCGTGAGGGAAGAGCAGGGTGTGACCAATGAGACAATGGAGGAGAAATAAACATGGATGGGATGTTTTAGCGGAATAAGGGGTGGGGGGTGGTTTAAGAAAATACTAAAGAAAAAAACAGACATGGAAAATATGTTGTATCACAAAAAAACAAGCAACCTCTAACTTGCCTCACTTGCCTACAACACCATAAAAATGTCACTAGAGGCTGTGCACAAAACATATAGATTCATGGATTCTGAGGCCAGAAGGAACCATTGGGATCATCTAGTCTGACCTCCTATATAAGACAGGCCATAGAAATCCGAGATAATTCCTTTTGAACCAGAACATATATTTTCAAAAACACCAATCTTGATTTAAAAGTTGCCAGTGATGGAGAATCTACCACGACCCTAGGTAAATTGTTCGAAAGGTTAATTACCCTCACTGTTAAAAATTTATGCCTTATTTCCTTGATCCCTTAGCTTTAGGAGCATCTTTCATTCCCAATAACTCAACAGACTACGGGATCAATGATGCTTTTACTGTTCTGTGGAAACTCTGGGAGAAACACTACCTCAGCAGGTTTGCTGGGAAGCTGGAGAAAGCTCCAGCTGCTACACTCCTTCAGAGGGCGCAGCTTAGTCCACACTGTGTGTCTAGCTAGTTTTGCTGCCGAGTGTGTATGGGTTTGGGCTCGGGCTCTGTCTCCTTCTCCCTCCCTCTCTGGGGTGGTTTGGGACACAAAGGGCACATGAGGGAGCATACTGGGGAAGAGGAAGCTCTTTCCCCTCCTTATATTATGGAGCAACAGGGAATAATCTGGGTCTACAAAAAAAGATCACTTCACTCATCACTGAAATGCAACTGACTCTAGGGTGCACACAAATAACACACAGCAACATGACATGAAACAAATACAAATAACTACTGAAAACGGGGGAAATTTACATATGCAGAATGTATCTATTGGCCAAAATGCAACCTGGCTGGGGGTTCAGTAGGATAAGCCTAGTCTGTATTTTATGCAGACAAAATGTGTGTATTTAGAGAGTGTACTACCCAATAACATGATCATCATTAAACATAAGCCCTACAAATCCAAGTATATCCACTTCATATCCGTGGATATTGTCATTCACGGATGCAGTTTGCCATCTTTGCGGATCGCAGAATAGATGCAGATATAATTATTCAGATTCAGCTAATCCCGGTGAAAGTTCACTTTGCTTTTATATCCCATTGTCCATTCGTCAGCGCCAATTGAAATCCTCACTTCGTCGTCTCTCTGCACTTCCTTGCTGGTTGCCTCCAGAAAAGATTCCAAACTCTATACTTGAAAAGCCAATGGGAAAATAAATTCAACAGAAATTAAGTGGTGGTGCATACAGTTTGAAGGGAAATGAGAAAAGCAAATCATCAGTTTGGAATACATTCAGATTTCTTATTGATAAAAATGGAGATACTGTAGATGAATATGTTGCATGTGCCACATGAAAAAAAGCTTGTGCTTTTACTAGCTATGAAACTGGTCCTTCAAACTTACTTAAACATAAAGATAGATCAGAATTGGGATATAGGTTGCTGAAGATATTCATCAAGAAATGTCTGAATATCACACGAGACATGAAGACAACTATGAGTCAGGAATTATTGAAGTTTTTAGCAACAGACATAAGACCTTTTGAGATAGTCAGTGGTAAGGGATTCTTTGCATATTCTCAATATTTTATTAACCTGGGTGCCAAATATGGTCGAATGGATGCACGTGCACTAATACCATGTTCCACAACGTTAGCCCAGCATGCTGAGCTTGTGGAAGAAATAATAGGAAAACAAATCTCCATGAAGCTGAAAAACAGTCTTGGCACAGTGGATAGAAAGGTTACCCTCGATCTGTGGATTACAGAACGGTTGCCTATTTGGCAGTAACTGATCGCTACATATAGCCACAACAATTCCAAATGGTGGAGTGGGTGCTTTGTGTGACTCAGTTTGACAGAGGGAAACCAAAAACTGTAGAGAACAGTCAATCTGCTGTTATTTAAGTACTCAGAAATTTTGGTATACATGGCATTACCAACCCCACAGTTTTCATTATGGACGAGGAGGGAATGTGGTTGCAGTCCTCGAGTTCTATGTGCGAATAAGCTGCTCAGTGTATATTATAAATACTATACTCAACCGCACTACCAAACCAGGAAACCAGAAAGAGGAAGCAGTGACCAAACTGAGCCACGCATGCCCAGGTCTCGTTACTTACTTCAGGAGATCTGGACTTTAAAGATGGTAAAAGTCCTTGGAAGGAAATGTAGACACATGATAGAACAGCAAACTACTCATGTTTTAGAGAATTGAGGTGCAGTGGGATAGAACATATGATATTTTGACAGAAAAGGCGGATACTCAGCTCATTGATAGTACTGACCATAACACCGTCAGGATCTTAAAGAGTTCCCTCAGCCCTTCAAGGAAGCATCAGATGCGCTACAGCAGTCCTCACAGCCCAGTCTGCACTTGGTGCCCATATGGCATGGAAGGCTGAAAAAGTATCTCCATCCTTCTATCACTGATATGGATAATCTAAGTCAGAAATTCTCAAACTTTTGAATTGGTGACCTCTTTCACACAGCAAGACTCTGAGTGCGACCTGCCCCCCCCCCCCCCCCCGCTTTAAATTAAAAACATTTTTTTATATTTAATATTATTATAGATGCTGGAGGCAAAGTAGAGTTTGGGGAGTGGAGGCTGACAACTGGTGACTCCCTGCATAATAACCTCACAATCCCCTGAGGGCTTATGATAAAAGTTTGAGAACTCCTGGTCTAAGTCAACTCAATATAAAGCCTTGCAACTTCTCATTGAAAAGTTTGAAATCAAGCCTATGCACAGAGTAGCAGTTTTTCCACACCCATGATTGAAAGGGATGAAAATTTCACTGAAGATGAGAGACAGGAAGTTTATCAAGAGACTAAGAATATTTCTGCAATGAATTTTATGCTTCTTTCATTAGCTGTGGCACAGACACCATCACCAAGGGTAACAAAATGGTCACAACTGAGTTTGAGGATTTGAATAGCAAGTATTGAAGTGATGATGAAGTGGCAAAGTATTTCACCCTGAACCTGACAAAAAATGAAGATGTGCAACTGCTGGAGTGGTGGAAACAACACAAGCACAACAGTTTGTGAATTCCATCCCTACATCCAGTGCACCCTCCGAGAGCGCTTCCTCAATCTCTGGTTACACAATTAATGAGAATTGTACTTCACTTAAGCCAGAAACTGTGGATGATTTAATGTTTTTACACAGTAATATTTCAAAGTTAATCAGCTGTCCTCAGGAAGACATCTAAGATGAAGTCCTGCAATTCAGGGCTGGGATAAGTCACAAGCAAAATAGACAGCTGACCTTTTTATTTTATAGTTCAGTTTGTGATTTTGAGAATTATTGATTTGAGATATTTATTTTATTATTTTTTGTATAAAGGACTATTTGTTCTGATGCCTGTTGTATAATAAGATTGATGTTTAAAATAAAATAGCAAATAATAGTGTGTGTTTTTATTAATCCATATATAGCTTTCTTATGTAGTACACATGCACGCACACAGCTCTCCTCCTGAGACACAGAGTGAGATAGGGTGCTGGTGAAGGTGTGAATACAGATAAAGGTGGAGTGCAAATCGTGGGTCAGATAAAAGTTAATTATCACAGTTACAGATGCCAGTCGGATGCAGATCCCAATTTTGGTATCCTTGCAGGGCTCTAAACCTGTCGAGTCAGAATCTTGGAAATGGTATCTAGCATGTAACTGGTTCTATTAAATTTTAAATCATCTGACTAATCCAGGGAACCTCCATATAAATACATTGTCACGTTGATTTTATGTACTAAGGTTGCTGTTACCAAGTGCCCGAGAGGCCTGACAATTCAATCGATAAGTGATTCCATTCATCCAGACCTGCAGGATACTTTGTACTCTCCCTGCTGGAAGATGACAATCAGACTCATTAAAAGCAGCACAAAACATTACCAATGACATGTTTCCTGTCAGATAAATACAGCCAGTGCCTATTATGATTTTTATCTCAGAGAAACTGATTTAATCAGCAGTACAAGGCTTAACCTATTGTTAATAATGCAATTTAAACCCTCTCCCACATTTTTGATCAGCTAACTTGAATTTAAATGGTTAGAAGTGACGTGAATAGGCTTTTAGTACCAATCAGATTAAACAACTGAGGGAGGCAAGGTGTATTTGTATCATTTGTGTGAGTCTCTGATGTGCCTGGAGAGGGAACTAATGGGACTAATTTTCACAATTCCAGAAACCCCTTTGTGTGGCTAAGTAGAAACTGGAAATGATTTTCAAATGCTGTTATGGCAGATATTGCCTCCGTAATTTTGGTCTTAAAAATCCATCATGTTCATTTGAGTTCCATGCATCTATTCTACAATATCTTTTAGTGGCTATAAGGTTAAATGAAAATATAGTCACATATATGTGCTGTAGTACTGATTCATTAATTTGAAAGGCTTTTCTTAAATCTAAGTCAGTTTGCATCTGATTTAAGTTATCCCAGCCTCCCATCAGTGAAAAAAAAAAAAACTATTTTCATAATGAAATTGTTTTTTTAAAAAACCCTCAGTTTCAAGAGAAAACACACACAAATGAGCGTGAAATAGAAAAACATAATGATGGCTGAAATAAGCACATTTTCTTTTCATAATTCAATTGCTGACCCATGTGGTGGCAGGCCTGGAATATAATTTTTTTTCATGAAAAGATAAAATCCTTTTGTGAAATATGTGTTAATTTCAACTATCAGTTCAGTACCAATCATTATATATTCTTATGCTGGAGATTATCTACTGCAGTGATAAAAAGTTATTAAAATGAGGTTCTACAATTAAAATAGACTGTGTAATAAAAGGCACCTACTTGCTCTTGATCAATTCCTCTTGTGCATTTAGAGTCATATCTACTATTTATGGATCAGATTCTGTCCCAACGGTACTTTATTCTGTGAATCTATTAGCAGAATATTGGTTTATAGGAATGTCTATAGTGAATAGAATTCTTTACCATTGTAAATAGACAAAATAAGCATCAATGTCCATCCACCCCTCAAGCCATCCTGTATAGGCATTGTAGAAGATGGGTGTCTTCAGGAAAGATTTGGAGGAGGAAATCATAGTGGCCTTACAGATCATTTTAAGGCAGGTGTGATGGGGTGTTCCCCCCATACTAGCCTAGTAGGGGTTAATGAGGATGAGAAGAGGCCAATTAACCAGACTGGCCACAGCGGGGGGGAATTAGGTGGGTAAGTAATCCCCTGAAAGGGAACAAGCAGCACTAGTGTAAAGCCAGGAAGCTGGCAGCATAAGGAAACTACAGTGATGGAACTTGCAGCCACTCTGGACATGAGAGAGAGGATGGAAATGGCTACGATTGCAGCAAGGTTTAAGATGGTGCAGACCTTGGCTGCTGATTAGAGGTCCCTGAGCTAGAACCTGGAGTGGAGGGTGGATCCCAGTTCTCTTCCCAGCCACTGGCGAAGTGGCACAGTTTGGGCACTGAATGAGAAGACTTCCAGAGGCAGTTGGCATGGACTGACTTTGAAACACAGGAAGGGGGAAAACACTGTAGTGATTTGACCATAGGCTCAAACCATGAAGGAAGAATCTCTGGAGTTGCAGAGAGTGAGAGGAGAGATGGCAGGGCACACGACGAGTGGCAGAAGGGGGTGTGGGACCTGGAAAGAGCTAATTCCCAAAGCAGCCAGGAGGAAGCACCCTAGCAGTGAGTGGACCTGTGACAGGGGGCATGCCATGCATAAAGCATTAGCATTAGCTACTAATAGTAGCACTATTAGTAAAGTGGAGGAGGCAGCAGTGACAGAGACAAGAGCTCACAAGTAATGCAAGACAAAGACATGAAGGTCTTTGAAAATAAGCACAAGAAACTTGAACTTGCTGGGGTAAAACTAGTCAAGAGGGTGGTAATATAGTCAGAGTGATAAAGGAAAATGATCTTAGCAGCTGTATTATACATGGACCTGAGAGGTGTCATAGGAAGGCTAGAGAAAGAAAGATTACAGTAACCAAGATGGGAGAGGATGAAAATATTAACAGCTTAGACAGGAAAAAAAAAAGGATGGGTCTTAGAAAAGACATAGGAGAAGAACATATTTATATTGTAATATTGTCTACATCTGGGATGTGCAGAGTAAGGGAGATGGTAGAGTCCAATATGATCCCCAGGATTCAGGTTTCCGTGGCAGGTAGTATGGCAATATCAGGGAGGGAGTGGTGGGAAGATCAGTAGAAATGCTGTTCAAAAATTTTCCATTGAAACTTGGATTTTTGGAGGGTGGGATGGGAGGTGGTTAATGGAAAATAGAGTTTTTGATTAAATGTAATAAAACAAAATAAAAAAAAATTGGTTTGGTCAAAACAAATTTAATCAGTCTTGATTCAGTGACTGAACTGGAAAACAAATCAATTATTTGCTCAGCTCTAAATGGAAGCAAAAGATGCCCCAGAAGCATTTCTTAATGGGAAGGTTTTGGTTTACAGACAAATTTTCAGTTTCCAAATTTTCTCTTAAAAAGTCCATTTTCCAAGCAACTCCAGTGAGGAGTTCAGTTTTCGCTGTATTTCATTTTAAGTTCAAGCAAGACATCCAGCGGCGATGTCAGAGTGACAGGCAAAGAGGCACAGTTGGATGTAGGAAGACAAGCAGGAGTGGAAAGGTAGGTTTGTGAGTCATCAGCATAAATATGGTAGTGAAACCACACAAGTAGATAATATTCCCAGGAGGTGTCAAAAGAGAATGGAACGGACTCACTGAACACAAATCAGTGAATTAGGAGGAGAACCAGAAAAGTACAGCCTTGTAAAAGCCATGGGAGGACAGGATCACTAAGTGTAATCATCAGCGTACAAAACAGTAGAGAGGTCAAAGAGAATGGGGACAGAGTTGAGACTAGAGGACTTGGCCAGGAAAAAACTCATTAGAAACCTTATTTTCAGTGCAGTCAGAAGGGAGAGGTTTCAGGATGGAGCTGGAGAAGATCAAGTTTTACCACTACTGCCTCAACTACACAGTTGATTAGTTTACAGACGAAGATAAAAAGGTGGATAGGGGAGATGCGGTGATGGATATAGAGGCAGGTGGGATCAATAGTGACTTTCTGGGGACAGAGAGACCAAGTGATGCATGTGTTAACCCTGGGGGGATTCTGTGTCCCTGCAGGAGTGCACAATTTGTATGGCCCACATTTTTCTATGTCCCTCACGCAGAAAGAAAATCTGCCGGAGGACACGTGCCTCTTCCACAGCAGCCCATGCAATGCATCTGTTCCAGCATGCCTGGAGTAGCTCAGAGACTGGACGTGCAGCGCCTGTGTGATCACCATGGATGGGGGGGTGGGGCCTGGATATATGTGAGTGTCAACGAGAGAGAGAGACAGAGAGACTCTTCCTCACTCTTGCGACTGCAGCTCTCTGGCATGTAAGGGCAGGGCTTTTTATTATGTAGGAGGCAGGCTAGAGGCATAAATGAAGCAGCCTGCCTGAATTGATTGATCTCATTCTCTGAGGCAGAAATGTAGCAGCATGCCTATTATTAGTTAACTGTTCCCATTCTCAGTCAATTCCCCCAGGAGCATAAAACCTGTCAAAGTTTTAAGGCCCCATCATTGCTAGAGCGATGTAAAGGAGTCTTATTAATCACGGTGCCATCTTAAAAAAGGTCACTGGCCTTCCACGAGGCCCGAGCACGAAAGGCATTGAAGTACATCCTGCTGAGTGACACCCTGAGAACCCAGGGCTACGCGGTCCAGATCCACGCCCTGGTCGTGGAAGCCCTGGGCGGGTGGAACCCCCACAACAAGCTGGTACTGAGAGTGCGTGGAGTCAGATGACGCTACGTCCGGTTCATGAGACAGCTCATGGTGTCTGACACCATCAGGTGGTCCAGAGAAATCTACACAGAACACATCACAGGACATCACCAGTACCAGGTTGAGTAATTGAGACTGCCGATCAGGGAAATAACCCACTTCCTCTCTTCCTTGACAAACCAAAGGATGCACCCCACCCATGTACTTATTGTCTACTCTACACCACTACTGATTTGGGCTCTTAATAGATTCCATTGGTGTCGTACCTGAGTCCATTTATCCACTGACACTTTAAAATCTCCCATCACCCCGGTTACGTGATATGTATGTACCTCGTGAACCTTGTAACTGATACTTGCCATCCCCCATAACCGAAGCCTGACCATAGATGTATAGTGCCTTCCTTCTTTACTTGTGTAAATTTGATTTTAAACATTAGCTTTAATAAAATTTTTAAATGTCAGTAAGAGAATCCTCAGCTAGGAAGATCTTTGTGCTTTCTTACTTTTTTCCTGGGCCAAAGTGGCACAATGGAGTTAGATTACAGCTCAGGATTTATTTTGCTTACCCATTTTAAAAAGAAAGGGTTTGAGGGCAAATAAAACATTCCTCAAGCAATCAATAAAATGTCAGGATAATCAGAATCTTCCCAAAGTCCCCAGCGC
Organism: Dermatemys mawii; assembly: GCA_007922305.1. Taxonomy (NCBI): domain Eukaryota; kingdom Metazoa; phylum Chordata; order Testudines; family Dermatemydidae; genus Dermatemys; species Dermatemys mawii. The sequence goes on along the minus strand of ML677333.1, from coordinate 11,953,209 downwards.
CTCCCAAAACACCCAGCCTCGTTCAGGACAATGATTAGCAAAACTATAGGACTTTCATGTGTGAAAGTCTGAGCAATTTAAAATGACACTGTACTTTGTTTGCTGTTTGGTGTTCTGTATTGTAATTTAAATGAAAATCCAGAATTGTAACTGGAATGCAGGGTATTAGTTACCAAGTGTTTGGGACTTAACTTTCATGTATTTAGGAAATGCTGAATACTTATTCTGCCTTTTTTTCTGTATTGTAGTTTAAATACGTTACCAAAACAATTTTGAAACTGGTGTGATTATATTGCATTATTTTGACAAATAAAATACGCAGAATTCTGAAATTTTTGGTGCAGAATCCCCCCAGAGGTAATGTATTTTAAAGTGAGTGGGCCAATTACAAACCCAAGAACACAAAGAATTTCAGCTCATCATATACAAATGAACATAAGTGAAATATCAGAAAGATATTTATTGACCTATTCAAAGAGGCAAAGTTTCCACAGTTGTGCCCTTTACCATAGTTAAGATCAGAGATTTGAAGATGGCTCATGGTGTAACTGAAGAATAAATGTGGAGCTTATTATGCTTCTTGCAAGCCTCAGAGGGCAGAGTTTTTAGTAAGAATTCGAAAACTCAATCTTATACTGTAAATAGAAATAAGCTATTCTGATTTTTATTATGTTTGTGCCATTTCTGACAGCAGCCATCATTATGATCAATAAAAGGTGGTGAAAGTGAAAATACCTCCCCACCCCTGGTCTGCTGCTACTGGCTTTTAATGATTCCCCCCCCCCCCCTACAATATCTGTAATGCATTTACACATTTTAGGTTACCAAGTTATTTCTATCCTACACTGAAGCTTATAATATTTTCTGCTTCCTCCAGAAAGTCTGTAAAGCTTATTCCTCAGCTCTGTTAGATGTCGCTAATGATGCGGGCTTATTATATCCAAACAAACCACCTGGTTTTGATTGTCTCCTAATCCCTCTTACATCAGAGGCCCATTATCGGTGGCCTCTGCAACAGAACTCTGCAATTAGAAATTCACACAAGTGTCCCTCTTTCTCATCAAGCTGTGTGTGTCTGCTCTGTGAAAACTGCTACAGCTGTCAGCTTAAGTGCATTGACAAATATGTTTTTATTCATATTTAGTTTCACTTAATTCAATATGACTTTGTTGGCACGACAAGCTATACAAGGGATGCCACAGTGTCAGGCTGTCAGGTATCTGTCATATACAACTGTGATCCTCCCAAGATATAATCAAAACCCAAACACCCTGCGTAGCCCTAAGCCTATTTGTCACCAGTGTCCTTTCAGGTTGCTACATAGCACAATTCATTCTTTCCCAAGGGTAGGCACAGTTTCTCCTCATTGATTTTTGAGAATGCTGTTATGACACCTGATGATTGAGGGAGTAGCTGTCTCACACTTCCCTGTATTTCAGGTATGGGAGTAGAAAGTGCCTCTCATCTCAAGCTCTCTGGGTATGGAGTGTGCTTTCTAAATTTTCTGCCTCAACTATCTCTGATGTGGAAATGTGCACGTGCATACACACATACACACACACACACTTTTGTTACTAGTGAGAGGGCTTGGAAGTGACAGTTAACAGATGCCAAAGAAACCAGGAGAAGAGACAGTGGAAGAGTGCAAGAAACTGACAATCCCAGTCATCAGTGTATCTCCTCTGGAGTTTAAGGAAGTTAGGGGCATAACTCCTATTGAATTTTAATCTGAGTGAGATGCTTCTCTCTTAGGATTTCTTGAAAATCCCACCCGACAATTACAAACCAGATGCTGGGCACCATCAACTCTCATTAAGAGTCTGGCTATACTGCAAATGAAGATGTGATCATAGCACAGGTAGGCATATCCAAGGTAGCTTTAATCTAGCTATGATTGGTAACAACGGTGGCATAGGTGTGGTGGCATGGGCTTCCACACAGGCTAGCAGTCAGAGTACACACCCAGGTTCCTCAGTGGGTTTATACTCTGGTTGCTGGCGCATACTGAAACCCATATCTGCACTTGTTACCCATGGTAGATAGCATGGATAAGCCTGTCCATGATACAATAATACATCCACTTACAGTGTAGACATCCCCTAAAGTTAATAATGGGAAGCAAAGATTCTCAAAGGGGGAGATAAAACTCTGTGGAGGAATAGGACATTATTACCCCCAGAATATAACAAGTTATATATTGTCTAATAATTGTTTCCCTGTACTCGCTCATCTGTCTAGTTTTCACTTGTGTCTTTCTCAGAGTATAAAATCTTTGAAGGCAAGGACCATCTTCTTGTTCAGACAGCACCCAGCAAAATGGGGTCCTGGTTCATGAGTAGAGCTCTTAAGTAGAGCTCTGCTATGGTAATATAAACAAACAATCTATTTTGTGTGGGTCAGAGAGAAAGAGAGAGATTGAGATTTTCCCTGTTGCTGGCCAGGGGTGAACACAAGTGCTGCTGGAACAATGCTGAGGACAGTTTAACTGCAATTGTGGGCCTGGACAAATAGGGTTCAGCATCTTTTGCAAACATGCTCTAAGCACCTCTTATCCATGGCTGTTGTAATGGTGCTGAATACAGGTTTGTCCAGTTCTAGAATTGCTTTTTAAACTGGGTTCAGCTGCACCTGTTATTGGCCATCCTTTGTCAGCCCTGGGTAATTTTACCAGCACTCACCAGGCCAGACAGAGGGTGCAATATTGTATGCTCTTGAGCTTTTCATAGGAAAAAATGACAGTTATAAAGCAACATTTCTGGCATCAGCTTCTCAAGCTGTCACATCAATATCAAGTTGACAGTCTCTGTAGCTTAATCAGTTTCCTACTCCTTTTCCTGAGCATCACTGATTTGTGAATGTATCAATGAATCAGAGCCATGAGTTTGATCAGCTATGTTTATGGAATCTCATTTTTACGTATTCAGAGAATTGAGATTCAGGACTTAACATTAACGATTATTGTCCTGTAAATTTATATCAGACACACACTAACCCTGGTTTATTATTCTATGGTTTAAAGAGTTCCAGTCATTCAATTAGGGAGCAGAAACAACAACATATAACTAGGCTTGGAAGAATTAGATTTTTTAATAGGTAAGGGTTGGTAAACAGGATTTCATTGTCAACATACTAGTTGATAAAAATATTTCCAGCAATAATAAAAATATTCAGTCAGGCAAAGAAAGAAATGTGCTGCTTCAAAGCTTATTAGAGTTTCATTTAAGCAGGTTTATATATTTTGACATAAGATGCTGAAAATTTGTGTTTTAACAGTTATAAAGCTTTAATTTTTTGAATCTCAACTTCTACTGTCATTAAAAATAGTCTGACGACTGCCCCATAATTTTCCACAACTTAAAAATTAAATCAATAAAAATAATAAAATATATTTAATACCCATACATAGCACAACTGTGAACATTTAACTGAATAAAAATGCTTAAACATTGACTTTATTCATCAAAATTATAAAAATTGAATTCTGCCAAACTTGTGTATGATTTAAGTGACTAACTGTACACCTAGAAACAGCAAGGAGCCAATGTGTGCCGTTCACAAGTCACCCAAAGTCTGACAATAAGCCATCCAAATTATCTGGTACACAGGTAGCACAAGTTGAAACAGCCCAAAACTTTGCTTATATAGGAGTGGCCACCATATAAGTACCTAGAGAGATAGTGTAAGGTAGTAGGCTGGTTCCATAGTCAAGGAATGAAATAAAGCTGCAAAACTTGCTCCTTTTTATCCATCAAAGTATCACAAAACAAATGGCAAACCAATTGAAAAATGACCAGGCAATATTTCTGCAGAAGCTTTCGCTGCTTTAGCCAACCGGAAGGGGAGAAGATACACCCAGCCTTAACCCTTCCTTCTAGTCCCCTCTCAAGCAGCCATGTGACCAGCTGGGACCTGTTTATCCTTTATAGGTTTCAGAGTCCTGCCCTTGTTTGTAATCCATATCTATGGAGAGATCGCATGTGGAACAAAAGGATTATAAAGTCATTGATCTCTCTCCTCGGACAGTCAACTAGGATGCCAGCTGAGACTCTGGTGTTTGGGATGCCTCTGTGTAGGGCGGTGGTTGGCTCCCCAGTGACCTGAAAAGAGACGAGCCCCAACACACTCTTTCTACACTACACTTAATCATCCAGGAACTGGACTGGACTGATGCCATGAAGTCATTTCACAAGGGCCACAAAACAATTCCTGAATGCTCACAGCTTTCCGTTATGATCAGGACTTGGATTCGAACCAATGAGTGGCAGCTCCTCTCACCACTTTCTCATCATCAGTCTTGTAAACCAGCCACTTTCCTTTCTTTGATGTTTTCAAAGGCCAGAAAGAATTTCTCTCCCTTGTGAGTGCAAATTAGCTGCAGTTTAAAAAGAAAAATAGTAACAGCTTGCTGAAATACCTGCTAGAGCAAATAACAACTTGATTGACTTGCAAATATTAGAATCCCACTATGTTACATATGCTGTATAATCTCTGCTAGTTTCCTACAACACTACAGCATACACCAGTATTCCACTATGCTGTGTGTACACCATGCTTTCTGTGTTTTAACATACCACTACCTTATACTTGCCCAGCACTACCTTTAAGACAGGGCCTTCATTGATACAGATTGAATTACACTCAGTGTGAGCATCTCACTACATTATGTATGTGTAACACACTCATCATATGCACCATCCTCATTGCTGCCATTTCACTGTACCATGTAATAATTCACGCATTATCGTCTCTTCATCTAGCTTCCCTTCAGTACCATGGGACAGACGATCCCTTCCTGGTAAACCCTTGGCAAGGGGCTAAAGGTAAAAAACCCAGGCACAACGATTTCGTGCATGAGACAAGGGCTTTATGTACAGATGTGACCAACTCCCCACTTCCATCAGGTGCAGGAGAAGATCAGGCCCTATTTTTGTAAATAGAAAATACATTAATTTATGTTTCAGAGTAGCAGCCATGTTAGTCTATACCCATAAAAGGAGCAGGAGTACTTGTGGCACCTTAGAGACTAATAATTTTATTTCAACATAAGCTTTCGTAGGCTATAGCCCACTTCATCGGATTCATAGAATGGAACACACAAAAGGTAAGATATAGATACACACAGAGAAAATATGTAAAGGTGGAACTTGTTATACCAATTCTAAGAGGCTATTTAATTTAGATGGGTTATTATCAGCAGGAGAAAAAAACCTTTTGTGATGATAATCAAGATGGTCAATTTCAGATAGTTGACAAGAAGGTGTGAGGATACTTAACATACATTCAATTGGTGTAATGACCCAACCATTCCCAGTCCGTTTAATCCTAATTGCCACATGATGGCAATGCCTCTCTGCCATGTACATTGACCAAACCAGACAGTATCTACACAAAAGAATAAATGGACACAAATCTGACATGAGTAATCATAACATTCAAAAACCGGTAGGAAAACACTTCAATCTCCCTGGTCACTGTATAACAGATATGAAGGTTACAATTTTAAAACAGAAAAACTTCAGAAACAGACTCCAATGAGAAGCTGCTGAATTGAAATTAATTTGCAAATTGGACACTGTCAAAATAGGGTTAAACAGACTAGGAATGGCTGAGTCATTACCCTAATTGAATCTATGTTAAGTATCCTCACATCTCTTGTCAACTCTTAGAATTGGTATAACTTCCACCTTTACATATTTTCTCTGTGTGTATATATATCTTACCTACTGTGTGTTCCATTCTATGCATCCGATGAAGTAGGCTATAGCCTACGAAAGCTTATGCTGAAATAAATTTGTTAATCTCTAAGGTGCCACAAGTACTCCCATTCTTTTTACATTCATTTAGCTTTGTAACTCACTAGACTAACTAGTTATTTTCTTCCATTTCTGCCTGCAATGTTTTTTCTATTAAAAAAAAAATTAATGGATTGTTGTTTCCAGTGGTGACCCCTTTGTGTAACTCTTCCTGCCTCAATCATTCACAAGTGCAGTTAGCTCTTGAAACTAGATTTATGGTCATATACAGTCCCAAGACCTTAATGGGAGTAGGATGGGTCAGTTACAGTAACAGAAAAACCTTCCACTCTGATTAATTACATCCACTGTAAACACAATTGTCACTTTCCCTTCTCCAGTGGAACAGGGGATAATTATACAATTGTAAATACATATAATATAAACAGATAACTACAGGTGGGGGGGACATATATATGTGCATTTCAAAACATATATCAGCAATGGCAAACCTGATTACCATATTTCTGTAGCTGCTGAATTTGCATTACATAACTCTTCACAATACTTGGTTTTAACCTCACTAAAGTAAAACAAAAACAACAAAAAATTGGCAGGCTTTTTTTTTTAGGAAAACAGTTAAAATCAAAGTGTTATCAATACTAATGATATATTTTCAATTGCTGTGGATGCAGCAGAAGCAAGTCACACTCACTGAAGTGACTATGGCCTTGTCCACGCTGCCAAGTGGAGGTGTACACACTGTAAAGCCACTTTCACAGACGGAACACCTCAGTTTCAATGACATAATAAAACCATTTTGATGAGAGTGATAAGACTTTTCATGCAAATGTTTTATCACCATAATGGTAGTCTAGATACCACGCCTCTAGAAGATGTCTCAGAATGCCCATCATGAGAACTCTGGTCGACAGTTCCAACTCCACTGCCCTGCAGCCAGATAAACAAACTTCTGCTCTTCCCACTTTAAAGCCTCGGAAATTTTGAAATTTCCCTCCCTGTTTGCTCAGTGTGGAGTGCTCACATCACTTCCCAGGTGACCATGGCAGCTCCATGCAGCAAACCCTCTACTGCTTGGAGCAATGCAGAATTACTGGATCTGATCTTTATATGGCGAAAGGAGGCTGTCCAGTCAGCTGTGCTCCAGCGGTAGGAATTTCGATACCTATAGCCAGATTTCGGCAGCTTGCGCAAAAAGGGCTATGTTCAGGATACACTGCAGTGCAGAACTGTCATAAGTATAAAATACCCTAGAATTACTGTTTACCTGTAAGGAGTTAAGCTAAAGGTAACCTCAGAGGTGGACAACTGACCAATGAGAAAATCCTCAGGAGACAAAGGATTTTGAGTTTCAGTTTCTCTTTGGGTCTCCTCTCTGTTCAACTCGGCTATGGGATGAACCACACCTATTTCTTTCACTGTAACTATAGCTTTCTATCAAGTAAGGTAGTCAGTAAGTTTACCTTCTTTTTATCACTTGGAGGGTTCTCAGGGGTGAGTGTTGGCTGGATGCTTCTTGATATTGTAAGATTCAGCAGAGATATCAACAGTGGGAGAAAGTTGCCTCGGGGGAGAGGTTTGGGTTCTTGATTCTTTTGTTGATTATGGTAGATGCTGTTCTATTGATGGTTATAGGGATTTATTCCTTTCTTTTTTTCTTTTATTAAAATCTTTCTTTTAAGAATCTGACTGCTTGTTTTCCATTGTGTAAGATCCTGGTTTTGGATCGGGTACGTCTCGCAGGATCAGGCGAGGCTTTTCTTTCAAGCTTCCCAGGGAGGGAATAAGTTTGGGGGTTTTGTGGAAAGAGAAAGAGGGGCTTCAAGTGGCCCATGTCCAATAGTTTTTTGAGACATTCTCACTTGACAGTGGCAGCATACCAAATCCAGACACAGAAGAAGTTGTGTTCTGGGGAAAAACATTTTAACCCAAGCTGGTAAAATAAGCTTGGGGAGTGTTATTTCTTTTTTCATGCGGGTCCCTACATCTGTACCCTAGAGTTCAGAGTGGGGAGGCAATCCTGACAAGAACAAAGGTGAAGGAGCTGAGGCACATGTACTAGAAGGTGAGATAGGCAAACTGTCACTCCGGTGCTGCGCTCCAGGCCAAGGAGTTGGACGCTATCATGGGTGGTGACCCCACCTCCACCGCCAACAGCACCATGGATATTTTGATAGGGCTGGAGCCAATGGAAACTGAACCTAACCCAGAGGAGAAAGAAGATGGTGTGGACCCATGGCGGGGTCGCCCGGTGCTGCATGCAGCCAGGAGCTGTTCTCCACTCTGGAAGTGTCTATCCAATCTTGGCAGTCGACTCTCTGGCAAGGAGCAGGAAAGGAGACCGCCGGCAAGTGGTTTTGCTTTGTGAAGTGTGGAGGTGGGTTGAGAGCGGAGAAACGTACAAGGCTGGCTTTGTTTCTGTTTGCTGGGCATTTCCCCCTGCAGTTAGGCAGTACAGCAGAACAGAGTGTTGATGCACACCAAGATTTCACAGGAATCCTCCAGAGAGATCTCTAGGAAACTTTCCTGGAGGTACTTGGCAATCCTCTGCCAAAGGTTCCTTGGCAGAGCTGCTTTGTTCCTTCCCCTATTGAGGGACACTTTCTCACACCATTCTGCAATCTCTTGGGCAGAGACTAAAGTGACACACAGGTGAGCAGCATAGGGACCGGAGCAGAAACTGCAAGCATGTAACAGAAGCATCCTTGCTTCCCTGCTTACCCTCAGCAGCAAGATATCTGCCACAATGACCCCGGCATGTGGGAAACAGTGGGAAAGTTTAGAGTATTGCCCCCCAATAAGTGCCCTGTGTACCCCCCGCTCTGAACTCTGGGGTGCAGATGTGGGGACCCGCATGAAAGACCCCCTAAGATTATATTCTACCAACTTAGGTTAATACTTCCTCAAGGCACAAATTCCTTCTCTTGTCCTTGAACAGTATTGCTGTCACCACTGAGTGATTTACACAAAAATTCAGGGAAGAGTCACTTGGCATCCCTATCCTGCAAAATATCCCCACCCCACCCCCGACCTTTCACTCCCTTTCTCAGGGAGGCTTGAGAATAATATACCAAACAATTGCCTTAGCAATGAAAGCACAGACCAGACCCTTTGTCTTCAGGACACTGAAATCAATCATGTTCTTAAAAGAAGAACTTTATTTATAAGGAAAAAGTAAAAGAATCACACCTGCAAAATCAGGATGGAAGGTAATGAAAAGGGTAATAAAAAGATTTAAAACACAGAGGATTCCTCACTGGGCTCAGCTTTACAATACAAAAACAGGAATAAAACTACCTCTGTAGCATAGAAAAATTCATAAGCCAAATCAAAAGATAACCTAACGTGCATTTTCTTGCCTTACTTACAATTTCTGTGATTTTATATCTATTATTTCAGGTATATTTTCAGGAGATGTTGTACCTGCTTGGTCTCGCCCTATGTCCGGAGAGGAAACAACAAAGAGAGAACACAAACTCCCCACTCCAGATTTGCAAGAATCTTCTTTCCTCATTGGTCCTCCTGGTCGGGTGACAACTAGGTTATTTGAACTACTTAACCCCTGACAGGTAAAGCAATTCAGTATAGTTGCCATGGAGGGATTTTATTCTACCCTTCTCTCTATATTTATGACAGACCCTTTCACATTGCTTTTCTCCCAGGCACAATGTCCCCCACCCCAGGGTACATTCACCATGCTCGGGGTGTTCGCTGGCATCTGTGCTTGTGAAAGGTCAGCAAGAAAGTGTTAGGTATGTTAGTAGCAGTGCATTTTAATGTAGTGTTTCAATACTGTATGTGTATTTAAGAATAATGCTTCTGTTTATTGTTACTTGTGTCTAGGCAGATATGTCCTTGAAAACCACCCCCACACACCAGGAGAGTGTTGCTTCTGGATAAGAAAGTGCCCAAGACGGATGAAGAAAGATATGTTGGAGGTGCTGCAGTACTCAGATACAGAAAAGACAGAACTCAGGCAGTGGAGAGAAAGTGACAAGCTGGAAAGAAAAGAATATGAGGTGTGTACTAGGGATGCAATGGAGAGGCTGATAAAAGTTTTGGAGCAGCAAACCGACATGCTGCAGTCCCTCGTAATCTTCCAGACTGAGCAGAGCCACGCCCGGTCTCCCCTTCAGCACATGCTTGAACTCTTTCCCATACCCTCGCCAAACTTCACTTGAACATTCCTTTCCGATTTTTGGGACTTCACGCTTTCTCCTTCACTCCACCCCCGCAGACACCTTTTTAAACGAAAGCTGGACTTAATGCTCAGCTCTGAAAGTCAGCCCTCCCCTGGTACCTCTTCTCCCCACAAGATCGTGTGTGTGTGTGTGGTGTGACTTTTTTGGCAATAAAAGCAAAGATATTTGAACAATAAGCACTCTGTTTCTATGCAAGTTATGACAGCAGACTGGAGCAGCAAGTAAACAAGCAGTTTTATCAGTTGATTACGTTGAATCCTAGGCCTGAGCAATCATAACTGCTTCTTAGCCTACCAAATTTGACTTCATTAAGCATTGCAGTCCCAAGCATAGCAACAAATATTGGTTTTAATTTTCAAAATGTTTGTCTCAAGGCCTCCCTTATTCCTACTGCCCCACTTTATGCCCCTCTAATAGCCCTAGTATCGGGCTGCTCAAAATCAGCAGCCAACCTTTCTGCTTCAGCAGACCACTCCTGAGCAAACTTTTCGCCCTTCCCTTCACAAATATTATGTAACATGCAACATGGGACTATGACTATTGGAATATTTTCCTCATTGAGATCTAAAATGCCATAAAGGCATTCCCAGTGCACCTTTAATCAGCCAAATGCACATTCCACGGCCATCCTGCACCCACTGAGCTTATTGTTCAAGTGGTCCTTACTGCTATATAGGTTTTCCATGTATGGCTTCATGAGCCATGGCATAATGGTAATCTTCCACTCTGGAAAGAAAGTCTCAGCTTGCAGCTTTCTATATAGGCTGATGTTCCTAAAGATACGTGTCATGCATCTTTCAGGACCACCCCATGTTTGTGTCCATGAAATGTCCGCAGTGATGCTCAAGTGCCTGTAAAACCATTGATGTATTCGATTGCAAGCTGGTCCAGTGCCAAAATTGGAACATGCACACCATCTGTCACCCCTCCACAGCTAGGGAAACCCATTTCTGCAAAGCCATCCGCAATTTCATACATGTTGCCAAGAGTCACAGTCTTTCACAGCATGAAATTAACGATCTTGCATACTTGCATTAATGCAGCCCCAGTCATCGGCTTCCCAACTCCAAACTGAGACCAACCAGTAGCAGTCTGGAAATCGCGACACACTTCTCCACCAAGAGGGCAGTTCTCATTTGGGTATCTTTGCTCTGCAGGCCCGGGGAGAGATCAGCACACAGTTCCAGGAAGATGTCTTTCCACATCCAAAAGTTCTGCAGCTACTGCTCATCATCCCAGACATGAATAACAATGTGATCCCACTACTCAGTGCTAGTTTCCCGAGCCCAAAAGCGATGATCCACTGTTCCATGAACGTTTAATCTAATGTTGCTGCTATCCACGTTAAACAGCAAATCAGGCAACTGAGATTGCCGTTGTCTTCGTAACTTCAAGAATAATTCCACCGCAATTCACAATGTGCTAGCGACAGCTAGCAGAGTGCTGGAGAGCAGCGTGGGATCCATTCCTGCAGATTGAGATGGTGGGGCGAGCTGAAAACAAAGGACGTTGAAAAATGCCTTGAACTGACGCTGGAAGCACATGGAATGCTGAGATGGAAATCAATGAATTATGGGACTTGGAGCCCAGAACCATGATGCACTACAATCTGCTCCACCTTCCCATAAAACCAAGCAGCAGAAGGTGGAAAGCTGAATGGTGGGATAGGTACCCACAATGCATTGCTCTCACTGTCGATCTGACTGTCCCATATGTGGATGTGTTATACCACCAGAGATGACAGTGTGAACATGCAACAATGGTTTCCTTTAAACACTTTTCGATCATCGACCAAACTTTCGGCAAAAACACTATGCCAATGTAGCTATCACCTAAGGTTATGTATACACTAGAGAGCTTACAGTGGCACAGCTGTACTGCTGCAGCTGCACTGGTGTGAGATCTCTTGTGTAGCCCTCTATGTCAAAGGGAGAGAGCTCTCTTGTTGGCATCATAAATCACCCCCAATGAGCAGCGGTAGCTATGTCAGTGGGAGAAGCTCTCCTGCCAACATAGTGCTGTGCACACTACCATTTATGCCAGCTTAATTTATGTCGGTCAGGGAAGTGGAATATTCACACCCTTGATTGAAATAAATTTTTCTGACATAAGTGGTAGTGTAGATATGGCATAATTCAGCCACAGCTTTTAAAAAACACGCTAACAACTGGTGTCAGAGGGCAAGTAGCCCTTGCAAGTGAACAATTCTGAATGCACAGTGAATTTTGGGCACTAAACTGAAGGTTCATATTCTACCTTTTAGGTCTCCAACTGCCTGTTTTGCACATTTCAGTCAAAAGATTAGTAAATATGTTTGAAATAAATTATACCCACTGGGATCTGTTTTATTAGAAAGTCAGGCACTGAATGTAGATTGATGTGCTTTATTCCAATATCACAACTGTAAGTGGCAGCTTTAGAGATTGTTCCAAGTAAAAAGTCATTTTCCATTTCCCATTATGTAACCATATACTTTCCTATTCAGTCCAATATCAAAAAATGCATTTAGTTTGCCATTCATTCTTAATTCAGCATTAACTTTACACTGATTTTTTTAAACTTCAGTTTCTATTGATGAGCTTTGTCTGATCTGTTTACAGACCCTAACAGATAACAGAGCTCACATGTGATAAAGAAGGTTTCAGTACTGGTGACACATACATCCCTTGGCACAGAGTCCCCTGTTATTTACAAATAGCTCTCACCTAAGACCTGGCCAACCCGTTACACCAAACATCTCTTACAAGATATTTATAGCTAAAGAGTAACATTTAAGGTATTTACAGAAAGGTCATAACTTGTCTAGACTCAATCATTGGGAGGTGGTCTGTGTGTGAGTGTGTGTAAGTAATGTGTAAGGGATAATGCAGTTATATTGAAAGGCTGCTTTATGGACAGAGTAGAATTTTGTCACCAGGATACAATGACCTGGTCTACAATGGGAGGAGGGAGGAAGGGAATTGATCTAACATATGCAACTTCAGCTACGTGAATAGCGTAGCTGAAGCTGACATAGTCAGGTCGACTTATCTTGGTGTCTTCACAGCACTGAGTCGACTACTGCCTTTTCCCCATTGACTCCACCTGCGCCTCTTGGCATGGTGGAGTTCTGGAGTCGACAGGAGCACACTCAGGGATCGATTTATCACATCTAGATGAGACACAATAAATTGATCATGCAGACCTGGCCTATGTGTCTTGGTGATGATCCACTTGAGCTAGAGGGAGTTGTCACCCTTCCTCGTCAGCAGGGGAGGTAATGCAAGGTTCTATTGTCTACCTTTGCCACAGTCACTTGAAAACCAGAGACAAAGACAAACAATAGAAACCACATGAAGGTAGAAAAGAAACTCTACATGAAGGCCTGGGAATGGAAACAAAAGACTGTTTTCAGTATAACAGCACTAAGGAAGGGGTCTCCAAACTACGGCCTGGGGGCCAGATCCAGCCCACGGTGGTGATCTGTCCGCGCCCCCAGGCCCTAGCTGAGCAGGGAAGTGGAGAAGCCGCCACTGCCCTCCCCCCTGACAAGAGCTGCTGCTGGCGGCACCATGTGTGGAGGGGTGAGTGCCCTTGTAGTGGGGCTGAAGGAGCAAAGGGGGGGGGCACGGCAGCGGCATGGCTGGAGGAGGAAAGGGATGAGTGCTCCTGCGGCGCAGCCAGAGGAGCAAAGGGTGGGGGGGTGTTGAGGCAGAGGCCAGAGGAGCGAAGGGGTGAGGCGCGGCAGAAACATGGCTGGAGGAACAAAGGCGGGGGCGGGGGTTGCAGCAGTGGCCGGAGGAGGAAGGGGGGGCAGCAGTGGCCTGCGTAGCCCCTTCAAAAATCTAATATGGCCCTTGTCTCAAAAAGTTTGGAGACCCCTGCACTAAGGCTCTATCTACACTGGTAATTGAAGGACAAAACTTTTGTCTTTCAGAGGTGTTAACGCACCCCACAAAAGACAAAAGTTTTGCCGCGACAAGCGCTAGCATGAACAGCGCTTTTCTGATGACGATGCAAATGCCACTCATTGGGGGAAGGAAGTTTTTTGACAAACAGAGGCTACACTGCATGATTTTTAGAGGCATGGCTGTAGCAATACAGCCATGTTGCTAAAAGCTGTGCACCGTAGACATAGCCTAAGGAAAACCCCTCACAGAGGGGTCTTTCATTAACTTTTGGCACCTGGAATTTCTACAAGTAGCCAGTATCAGGGGCTGGAAATCACAGGGGGATAATTCAAAGGAACTCAGGGATTGGGGTGCACCTATGGTTGAAGTGCAAGGTGAAGGCAGAGCTGACATAAATCCAGAGAAGAGTGCTTGAGCAACTGAAGGGCTGGCAGTGTCAGGGAACGGACACCCACTGCCACAAGAAAAACCCTCTAGCTGGAGGCAGGAGGCAACAGGGAGACTCACAGCCTGAGTACCCCAAGAACCATCACGCTGCCCTATCCTATCATTTGTCTCTCTTGTCAACCGCTAAAAACCCAATATTTTACAAAGTTAGCTAGAGATAAAGAGATACAGTAGCTTGGGGAGGCTCTAGTGGGTAGAGCAGGGGACTGAGTCCAGAGACTTGAGACCAGATTCTGTCTGCCTCACACTGGTGTAACTCCTTTGACAAATCACTTTATTATTTACATACCACTGTGACTGGGAGCCCCAGTAATGGACCAGGCTCCCATTATGCTAGGTGCTCTACAAACACAGAACAAGAAGATAGCTTGTAAGCTCCTTGGGGTAGGGACTAAGAATAAGACAACAGATGGACATAGACAGAGAGGGGAGTGCAAGGAAACAATGAAACTTAGCATTGCTTATCAGTCTCCCCACTTGGAAAAGGGGGATAATCAATATAAGCCTACAATGTGGGACACGAAACCCTGAAGTGAGGCAAACAAACCAATCTCCTGCTTTATCCATCCAATGTCCCCTCTTTCCTGTCAGCACACTCAAGTGTCCCTGCTACCCTCTTTCCTACTCTCCCTCTTTTTTGCAGTTTCCCTTCCGGGGGTCAGATGGTTTTAGGATTTCCTGGCTGAGTTTCATTTCCCCCATGACTCAGCAAGGATTAAAGGAAGAGCAAAAGTGGCAGCAGGGGGCTCCAGAGAAAAGGGCCTGCAGGGATGAGGGTAGCTAGAGGAAAAGTCTGGAACATTGACTGAGCCAGCTGCAAGCACCGACTGTGCTTAGTTGGCCCTACAGAGAGCAGACTATGAGTAGCGCATGCTCAGCCAGCTGGCTCTGCAAACAGCAGGAAGATCTACTCTGTGTGCATCCTTGAGGATGGGCCACTTGTACACTACTTCTGGTCAAGAAGCAGATTACATAAGGTACGTCTACATGGGCATTTTAGACTTGTGATTCCCTACCTATGGTAGCAAGAGAGCAAGCTGTAGTATAAACTGAACACTAGCATGTATGCCACCTAGGGTGACCAGATGTCCTGATTTTATAGGGACAGTCCTGATATTTGGGGCTTTTTCTTATATAGGCTCCTATATCCCCCCATCCCGGTCCTGATTTTTCACACTTGCTGTCTGGTCACCCTCATGCCACCATGACATAAGATTAGACAACATGGTGGTAAATATATTTGCACCCGATCAACATTACAGCTACTATCAATGAAGTTGTACCTGTCATATTATTTTAGTGTAACTAAGTCTCTGGTGGCAGTGATATTCCATCCCTACACGTGTGTGTGCACATGTGTGCAGCCAGATTGTTGGTGAGCATTTACTCACAGGAGTCACCCCTCTTGCTCTCCAACATAAGTAGGAGTTGTACAATCCCAGCCACAGCATTTACATTTAACATAAGTAAGCTTATGATCAGGGAGCTTTGGATTTCTCAGTAGTTTAAGGGTGAACTTTCACAAATATTAGATCTCTGGGATTTATACAAATAAGTTACCAATAAACTAAGTTTTAGAAGTTATAGGCCAGATCTTCAACTGGTGAATGAACTTTACTCAGCTTTGCTCATTCATATCAGCTGAAGATCTGGCCCATTATTATTAGCAGCAGACCTGAAAATAGTAACTGTTTTGGAAAAATATATGGAAAACATCTGAGATCTGCAATAATAATGAAAAAAAGGATTATTTTAACAAAATCTAGTAATAAATAAAAAGTACATACAAATGTATGCAGCACATTTTCTATACTAAAATATCAAAGAAGAGAAAATGTAAGAAATATAATATAGTAAATGCTGACTTAATATATATAATAATACTTTGGACTTGTGAAAATATAAATGTTCTAGGAAAACATAAAACCAGTAATGATTGAACTACTGGCACAGACTGAAAATTCTCCACTGGGTCCAGGATGGCTCTCTTGAATAATCCTTCTGTAAAATATTCTACTTCTAATTTCTGTATATTCTTTTTTTGTTCCCACAATGTTATGTAACCTACAGCAGTGAAAATTAGAAAAGCTCCCAAGAGCATGTGAGTAATCAACAGAGTGGGAAGAAAAAGCGGGAGGGGAGAAACGTTACAAACATTACTTTAATTTTTTCCCTTTTATCCCTCAGAGAAACTCTGACATAAAACCATCAAAAGTCGAAAAACCGGAGCCAATTCTAATGAATGGATTTCACAAGTCTCATATTGTGCAAACATAAAATTGGCTTAAAAATATGAGAAACAACAACAAAACTTTATAAAAATATAGAAATGTTGGTTATGGTATGCAGCAGGGTTTGCTTCCATGGCACCCCCTTGCAGCCCAACATGGCGCTACTGACCTGGCCTCAAGGACACTAGTGGTCAGTTGCCTCCCCTCGCTAAAAGGCTCTCCAGATCCTCTCCCTTCAAGTCCCCAAACAAGGAAACTAAAAGAGGCTTATTCAGCAAATATCTGACGGGACTCTGCCCTTCATTTCAGGGTTTGTCTTCAGGCAAACAGTTGTCCAGTCAATCTCCTTTCCCCAAGGAGGTTCACCTAGCTATAGGCAGATTCAGGTTCCTGGCTGTGTGCAGACTTCCCTCACAGAAAGAAGCAGAGATCCGTACCCCTTACTAGTCAGACCCCAACTGATCAAAATCTTTTCCTTTTAACTCCCTCTCCACACTTACGGCAGGTTTGGCAGGGAGGGGGGTTCATCTGGCCTTCAGAGCCTCATTAATTCCCTCCAGGCCTGTGTAGGCTTTGTACTCCCTGCATGGTATAAAAGAGGCCAGTGATGCACCAATTCATACATTCTGAGGCCAAAAGGGACCATTATGATCAGATAGTCTGACCTCCTGTCTAACACAACCCAAAGAACCTCACCCAATAATTTCTGATTCAAACCTATCACTTCAGTTTGAGGTGTAGGTAGCATATCTTTTAAGAAGTTGTCCAGTTTTGACTTAAAGACCTCAAATGATGGAGAATACACCCAATCCCTAGGTAAGTTATTCCAATGTTTAATTTATTCTCACTGTTAAAAATTTGCATCCTATTCCTAGTCTGAATTTGTCTAGCTTCAGCTCCCAACCATTAAATCTCATTATGCTTTTTCTCCTGCAAGATGAAAGAGCCGTCTGCTATCAGAATCTTTTTCTCCACCTCCCCATCCCCACCCTTGGTACTTGTAGATCATAATCAAGTTAACTCTTAATCTTCTAATGGACTGCTTAGACCAGAACAATTGGTCCTTTTAACTCCCTCTGACATGCATTAAAACGGCAGTGTTGCCAAATTCTTCAGTCACAGGGCCAGAGAAGGAGAGAGAAAGAGACTGAGTCTGTAGTTTGGTGGTTAAGGCACCCAGTTCCCCTTTTCTAATCACTCCATTATCCACAGTTGAACAGCGTCAACAGGAGAGACTGAGGGAGCCCCACCTCTGACTATCCCAAAATTCATTCTCCTGAGATGTGGGAGATCCCTGTTCAAATCCTTTCTCCACCTATGGTAGAGGGGAGCGAAACTGAACCTCAGTCTCCCATACCCAAAGCAAATGCTCCAGTCAGAGAGGATAGGCACCCCCACCAT
Organism: Dermatemys mawii; assembly: GCA_007922305.1. NCBI lineage: Eukaryota > Metazoa > Chordata > Testudines > Dermatemydidae > Dermatemys > Dermatemys mawii. Next base: position 11,935,285 of record ML677333.1, on the reverse strand, counting down.
TACCCCCAGAAAGGGGGAAACTAAACATGAGCTTCTAAAAGCCCAGGCAAGTGCTCTAACCCTGGGACTAAAAGTTATAAGGTGGGCACCACCATCTTCTCCTCTGACTACAGTTTGAAGGAGACCCAGTAGATGGCCTCTGAGCACACCTATCAAACCAGGCCCCCTTGGTTTGTGACTGGCTCTTGGGCTTAGGAAGGAGATAGGCCTACCCCCAGACATGTACACAGCAAAGAAAAACCTGTGGCTGGCTCATTCCAGCTGACTCAGGCTCGCAGGGCTTGGGTCGTAGGACTGTTTCCTTGATATGTAGGTGCAGAGCCTGAGCTCTGGGACCATTCCACCTTGCAGGGTCCTAGAGCCCAGGATCCAGCCTGAGCCTGGAAGTCTACACAGCAATCAAACAGTCTTGCAGCCCAAGTCACCTGGCAGTGTCTAGTTGCTTCATAGACATACTCTGGATGCCTAGAGTGAGGCAGTAGTGTACGTTCCCAGAAGCAGAAACACAGATGATAAGAGAACTCTTACTCTGAAAACTTAGGTGCCAAATGAGTTCAGGAGCCTACAACTTTGTGCATCATGGTGCAGGCAAACCGGGACTTTGGTGCCTAACTCCTTTGTGTTGTGCAGCTGGACCTAAGTTTCTTGCCTTGATGGTTGCAGAGGAAAGCTTGAAACATGAACCCAAATGGTTATGACATTGGAAGACAAATAAAAAGAACATATAACTTATTATTATTTAAATGCTCATAGATAAGCCAATCTCATGGGTTTTTTAAGGGCTTAGTTCATTATTTTTTCTGAAAGCAATACTGAAACAGTGCTTAGTGTCTCTCTCAGCAGGCCAGGCAAATATCTGATGGCTAGAGAAGTGGATCACATCCAAGGAAAAGACGGCAGTTTGTACTATGCAATTGGTCTCAGGCTCTGCTTTCTCTTCTGTCCTTCCAGGAGAACGAGCGTTGGCTAGAGAGGGAGCCCAATGAGAGGGAAGGGCTGAAGACAATTCTCTGAGTTCTGCCTCTCTTGGTTCCCTCCAGAAATGTTTTGGTTTCTGTGGTGTCCTTGAGATTACAGAGACCCAGAATGCGCTGATTGGGTTGAATACAAGACTGCCTTTATTTCCTGTTTACACAAACACATACCTCCTTGCTCGATGCCCCCTTGTGGCCACTCTGAATAGTGGCTCTAAACATTCACAACTAACAAGAGGCTTCCTTCTCTCACATCTTTCACCCCGCTATCAATCAGCATTACCTAAAGGAGCAATTAGTCTGATCCAGAGCCCATTGACTTCAATGAAAAGGATCCCTTTGACTTCAATGGACTTTAGATCAGACCCTGTACGATTTCCAGTTTCAGTGGACACTTTGTACTGGAGCAGACAGCTACACTCTTTACGTAATCACTAATACCCAATGCTTCTGATAGGAGTAAATTCGAACGGAGAGACTGGGGGAGCTCTACTTTTATAGAATCAGATTTTTGGCATGAAAACTTTGTTTTAATTCAAAATCTATATTCCATGAATATTCTATTTTATTTTGTTAACATCTGCTGTTTCAGTTCCCTTGAAAGGGAATATAAAAATGGGTATGAACAGACAAATGGAATCCATTAAATATTTTGAACAAGTGTTCACAGAAATTATTCTGTAGTAGTCTCTTGGTTCAAGAAAGTAACTCATGTATAACTTCAGACTCTGCTTCTCTGTAACCTGGCATTACAGAGTGTCGATCTGAGACTTCTTAGAAGGTTTTAAATGCTTTATATTGAATTCAGTATTCAGCAGATGGAGAATACGCATTTTAATTTCAGTTCTAGTAGGAGCTGAGCATAAACAAGGGTTGCTTTGAGAATTTTCCAACAATATTCCTTTAATCTGAATTGCATTAATATTGTGTAAGCCAGTAGTCTAGACTAAGTGGCAGTATATAAAAGATGAAATTGTGTGGTGGCTATAATCAAACCTGATTAAGTAATACCTCTGCAGAGCTTAATTTCTCCACTGCTGGAGAGAGTAGCTAAAAATACTTATGTTCACAGAGGCTCTCTATTGTAACAGTTCAGTTAATTTACTATTTAGCTATGATAGTTCCAACATACAGGGACACATTCTATCTTTCAAGCAAGAGTGGAATCCCCTCCCCCTTCTTCCAGTTACATAGGGTGTGTTGGGGCACAAAGGAAAAGAAGGTAGGAGTATATCTCTGTCAATCTCCAGTTGGTGTACGGGTCCCTTAGGGAATATTGCTAGCTGGTGCAAGTTAAAGGAGGACACAGAGACACCCTGCAGCTGGAACATAGAATCAAAAAACCATATTAGCTCCCTGACAGCCCCATCCCATATGCTGTGTGCATCAATAGCTGGACTGAATAAAGAATACGCCCAATAGTACACAAACATCTTCACAGATCCTAAATAACTGCAAGATAAGTGGGTAACCCACTGGTCAGTGTGTTACAGGTCCCCACTCAGTGCCTAATTCTTGAAAGAAAAGAGTGCCTTACAGACACTGTTAGGGGAGACTTAGTTGCTCAGTCTACAGCAGCTCACACTTTTAGCTCAGGAGGTCAACAGTTCAATAACCATGTGCCGGTCAAGATGGTGGCCATCACAGATGCCTATGTTAGAATTTGATATTTTCTGTCTACCTACACAAATTCTCCCAGTAGTTTCAACTGCATGATCACATTCTTCTTCACTTCCGGTGTTTTGTTGCTATGTCTGGCTAAACATCTGCCATACCCCACCCTAGAGGTGACTATCCTTTAGGAGTGGGAGAAGTAATCCATACAAAAACTAAACTATTTACAGACCTTTGGGAAGAAATGCTGTACATAATATAAACATAAACACCACCCTATCCCGGAAACCTACTAACCACTATACTTACCTCCATGCATCCAGCTTCTATCCAGGATACACCACATGATCCATCGTCTACAGCCAAGCTCTAAGATACAACCTCATTTGCTCCAATCCCTCAGACAGAGACAAACACTTACAAGATCTCTATCAAGCATTCTTAAGACTACAGTACCCTCCTGCTGAAGTAAAGAAACAGATTGACAGAGCCAGAAGAGTACTCAGAAGTCACCTACTACAGGACAGGCCCAACAAAGAAAATAACAGAACGCCACTCACCGTCACCTTCAGCCCCCAACTAAAACCTCTCCAGTGCATCATCAAAGATCTACAACCTATCCTGAAAGATGATCCCTCACTCTCACAGATCTTGGGAGACAGACCAGTCCTTGATAACAGACAGTCCCCTAACCTGAAGCAAATACTCATCAGCAACCACACACCACCCAACAAACACACTAACCCAGGAATCTATCCTTGCAACAAAGTTGAAGCCAACTCTGTCCACATATTTATTCAAGTGACACCATCATAGGACCTAATCACATTAACCACGACACCAGAGGCTGGTTCACCTGCACATCTACAAATGCGATATATGTCATAATGTGCCAGCAGTGCCCGTCTGCCATGTACATTGGCCAAACCAGACAGTATCTTAGCAAAAGAATAAATGGACAGAAATCTGATATCAGGAATCATAACATTCAAAAACCAGTAGGAGAACACTTTAACCTGTCTGGTCACTCAGTAACAGACTTAAAAGTGGCAGTTCTTCAACAAAAAAAAACTTCAAAAACAGACTCCAACTAGAAATTGCTGAACTGGAATTAATTTTCAAACTGGATATCATTAATTTAGACTTGAATAAAGACTGGGAGTGGTTGGGTCATTACACAAATTGAATCTATTTCCCCATATTAACTATCTCCCTATTGTTACTCACACCTGTCTGAAATGGGCCATCCTGATTACCACTACAAAAGTTTTCTCCTGCTGACAACAGCTTATTTTAATTAATTAGCCTTTTAGAGTTGGCATGACAACTTCCACCTTTTCATATTCTCTATATGTATGTGTGTGTATATCTTCCTACAGTATGTTCCATTCTATGCATCTGATGAAGTGGGCTGTAGCCCACAAAAGCTTATACCCAAATAAAATTTGTTAGTCTCTAAGGTGCCAGAAATACTCTTAGTTCTTTTTGCAGATACAGACTAACATGGCTGCTACTCTGAAACCTGTACATAATATGGTTATTCATTGTTAAGTAGAGAAATATTTGGATATCCAGAGTTTTACTTTGTTTGTAGCAGTTTTCTTAAAAATAATAATACTTTTCCCACTATCCGATATACAACAAATAGAGCCAACATTTGAAAAAATTGCTGTTCCAGTTGAATTCAATGGACATGTTGCCATTAATAAGAGCCAGCTGGGGAACTAAGGGATTAATCCTACACTCACTGAAGTCAATGGCAAAGCTCCTATTGACTTTAAATGATGCCATTTCAGGATGAAGGGCTGTGATTCATCAAGGTAACTCACTTTAAACCTGTGAGCAGTCAGTCCTATTGATGTCAATGTCAATGGCTCATGGGCTGAGCCAGCACCAATAGGAGCTATTCATTTGCTTCAAAAGATGTCTCTACACTGCAATTAGACACCCGCAGCTGGCCTGTGCCAGGTGATTCAGATTTGCGGGGCCCAGGCTAACGGGCTGTTTAATTGTGGTGTAAACATTCAGGTTCGGGCTGCAGTCTGAGCTGTGGGTCCCTCCTAACTCTCAGAATCCTAGAGCCGTGCCCAAACATCTACACCACAGATAAACAGCCCTGCAAGCTTGAGCCCTGCAAGCCTGAGTCAGTTGGTTTGGGCCAGCAGCAGGTTTTTTACTGTAATGTAGCTAAACCCTAAAAGTTCAGTATTTCAGATTAAGCAGGTGCCTAAGTACTTTGCTGAAATGGTTCCTAAATTAACTCTTAGTCATTTTCACATATGCACTGGACAGATCACTAGGTTTGACTTTGTTTACTCAGGCCAAATCCTGCCATCTGCATTCTTAATGAGTAGTACCTTATACCATGAGCAGCCCCCATTGGTTTCAGTAGCCTCCTTTGGTAGAAGGAGGTGCTACTTCGCATGAACAAAGGTGGGACAATCTGACCCTCAGCATATTGTTGAGTACAGACAAACCCAACACGTAGCACTTTCATGCTCTACAGATGCTGACCGCTGTTGCGGAAACCATGATAAAACATTTGACAGGAAAATATAACACAATATCGATGACTAGCAAATGACATGTAAATCAATGAGAAATACAAATAGACTGAAATATCCTTTGCTATCAAGTATGCCTATGCTACCTCTTAAAATGGTTGCCATTAATAAGTGCCAGATGATTGCAAAAGAGCAGTCATGTTATGATATTATTATAGATAATACATTTGTGCTGTGGTAAAACAACATGAACAAACTAAAAATATTTTTTTACCATTATTCTCCAAATCTAGATAGATCAGTCATTAAGATCCATCAATGGCACTTCCATAAATCTATCAGCAGAAAAATCCCACTAATGCCTAATGTTGTTTTTATGAACTTTTAAAGGGAGTGCAACTAAAATACCTGCAGAAGCAATCTAGGAGTGTTCCTCCGCTTCCAAATATCTCCTCCAAAGACATAAGTAATTTGCCAATCCTGAATCTTTTGATTCCTGTGTCTGCCACATTGAAACATGGCAACGGGCATGCTGGGAATTCACTGGGAAATCTGTGTTCCAAATACTGGGTGAAAAGCTATCCCATATTGGATTGTCAGAGCGTTAATCTCTTTGGTGATTATGACATTAAAGTATACACAGGAAATATGTTCCTGTAGCAAAATGAGATGTTCTTGTTCCACCTTTCTTTGCCATTGCCCCCGAGCCATTGTTATAGGGAGAGCATAAAACCATGGATGTTGAATTGAACCGTATAGTGGCGATTTGGTAATGTGGATGTATCAAATCAGCAAACTATTTTTCACTTTTGGATCTCAGCCAAAATTTAAACTCAACCTTCTTACATCAAAGGCTGATGTATCACCAGATCACTACTCCTTCCACAAAGTCTCCCACTTTGGTGAAGCATGATATAATGAACACCTGTAATGATTTTAGTCCATTTATAGATTGATTGCCAGTTTGATTCAGAGCAGAAAATACACTGGGTCACATGCTGCTTGGAAATTATGCCAATTTTACACTGATGTAACTTAGAGTAGAATTTGGCTCACTCATTTCAGTGCAACTCAAATGCATATTTGAATTTCCAGCAGGTAGGTTTTAGTATGCTGGGCTGTAAGGTACACCTGATGAGATACTGTCTGGCTCACAAAAAAGGTGACACATTACAGTTCCTGTGCTTTGGTTTATCTAGGTATATATTCCCACATTTTTGAATATATGAACAATGCACATTTGAAAATGACATGCAAGAAGTTTAATAGAGATGGCTGTGAAATTGGAAGTTTATCCTCATTATAATCATGGGCTCTGATAATAAGATGCATGTGTATCCCAGCCAGTCTCAATAGGCTTCTTTTTTTGAGGGTGAAATAATTTTTTAATGTCATACAGTAATCTCTAGGTCCACTGGTGCATCTGGTATATATTTACATATGATTTTACTATTCTGCTTTCTAGAGTTATTCAAGCAGAGCAGGAATTTTCCCTCAGGGCCTGTTGGCATGGGCCTTATGGGGTTTCGTCTTCCGTTCAAGCTTTGAGCAGGGATCATGTGTTAGGATGAAGTGGTTGTATTCCACATACTTAATTTCCTGCAATTATAGGGGAAACGTAGTGGTGAGCATCAATCTTTCCCCCATTTTCAATTCCTATATAAGTAAATATACGTACAATCATTACAGTAGACTTAGGATCACTAAGAAGGGGACTAAAAGATGGAATGAGGTAGAGTGGTGAGTTTTGTTAAGAGTATGCATGATGTAGGAGAGGGATTTTTTAAAGACTTTATACTAGTGTACAGAACACTCCTGAAGGGTAAATCTGGAAAATATAACATCAGAGCTAGCTAGAAAGAGAGCAGGCCTAATCTTTCAATGCTTTTAACTGGAGTTTGGCCCAAGCCATCAAACTCCAAACACACACAAAGTCTGGAGTTGGTTGGATTACAGGTTTTCAGTTATTCCATTGGATAAGCATGTTGTCATTTGCTATTCTGATGGAGTTCTTTGTATCTGGGGAAAGGGGGGTTGTTGTCTATTTTGATTGTAAGCTCTTTGGGACAAAGACGGTCACTTAGGGTGTGGGGCTCTGATCTCAATGGAGTTCTGGTCTCAGCTGGGCTTTCAGACATTGCAGTAATGCAAATAATAATAAGCTAACATTGAATTCTTAACAGGCTGAAAATTTTGTGTCTCCTAACACACAGCACATTGAAGAACTCTTACTAAACTCCCTGAATGTTTTTTGTTTGTTAGTTTGGTCTTTAAAACTTGGCTGTAGACACTTGAGAGAATTTTTTTAAAGCAGCCTTCAGTTTTGTACCTATAATTTTACATGCAGTCACAAAGAGTGCAATTTTCTAGTGGCAAATTTAGGCCTATCTACCATCAATTGTTCCCAGGAAATGAGGGACACAAACTTGGAGGCTGCATTGAGGCCTTTTAAAAAGTTTGGTGCTTAATTATTATTGCTCCAAAGACAACAGTAGCAAGACTTTTCATATCTACTTTCTCTACTCTGGTTCCTTGCTTCAGACTGTAAAAGACAATGTTGCCACTTCAAGAATACCCCTCTTGGGTTAGAGAGAAGAGTACAAAATATTTCTCTTCTTTATGAGACTTAATTTATGCACAAAAAAAGAGAAGAATTCTTCTCTTTTTAAGTGGACAAGAAAATAATAAATATCTTCCAGAAGACCAGCAAAATATATGCAACATCCACATTCAATGTCAAAATGGTAATTTCTTCAGGTGTTAGCAAGAAAACACACAGCAGCTTGCACAGCATATTAGCTGGATAGTCTGAGCTAGATTTTGCACATATTCATCCAATAAATGTCAGAACAAGGCAATAGGTATTAGCACTTGCATGCAAGAATGATGCGCTCTACATAAAAAACTAAGAAAGATAGTCATTCTCCCCACCCCCCACTCCCCCGCCACTGGGATTGATATAGCAACACATTGTTTCAAACTATCACCAGTCTGCTAGCATTGTGTATTCTATTTCTCCTGCATAGAGATGTGCATGTCATTATTATTTGCTTTATCTTTAAGCCAAAGATTAAAGCCTGCTCTACTTCATTTGTTCAGACTTCCATCTGCAATTTAAGTGTCAGGTCTGCCAGCCCCCCTAACTGTAATCAGTCCAGCAGACTGATTGCAGAGCTCTTCACTGGGTCTCAATCCTTCCTTTTCTAAAACGTAACACCACTTTGTCATCTCCTCAGCTTTCCTTTCCAAGTTCCCTCTTGATGGCTGGGATTTTTTTCACAGCCACAAATTGGCACTGTAGATGATTCTTGGCCTTCCAAATACTCTGGGATCTCACTCCTGGACCCTATACTATGCACTTAAACTCCAAATGGCCCTGTTCCACTTCTCCCAGAACCACTTCTTCCACTGCTTATTTAGGCTTTTTTCAAAGCCTTTTCCTAGAAAACTTCTGGCGAGCCCCCTCCCAAGTTCCTTCCTTGATTCCTCTTCACAAGGAACCACAGCTCACATCAACAAGATGCTGCTGCTGCTGCTCCTGCTCCTTCCAGTGCTGCACCAGGACTTACTTCATCCTGGTCTCTCTGACTCTTTCTAAGCTTGATCCCAATCCCTTTTCAAGTGCCAGTCACAAGTCTCTTTCCTCAGCCATCTTGGAATCTCCCTGGGTCTCAAACTGTTCTGAGCTACCTGCAACTATTTTACTGCCTCACCGCCTTCTAGGGTGACAAGCAGCAAGAATGAAAAATCGGGGCAGAGTGTGGGCGTTATAGGTGCCCATATAAGAAAAAGCCCCAAATACCAGGACTGTCTCTATACAATCGGGACATCTGGTCACCCTACCGCCTTCCTCCATCAGACCTGGCTTCCAGCTGGCAGCCATGTGACACTCTGGAAACTGCAATTCCCCAAAGATCTGTCTTTGAAGAATCTTAAAGGAACAGTTCACCTTGTGACATTCCCATTGGAATTGCTGGGAATTTGGACTGAATGATTTGGCCTTTTATTTAGCAATAATCTTTGTGCAATACTAAGTAGTACATAGTATTATGCCAATTCCCACAAAAATAAAGAGTGGAAATACTAAATCATTCTTCCAACTGCCTTGAAGTGCTGTTATGCTCTGTAATGTCCAGGCGAAGCATGAATTGAAAGTGACTGTGCTGAGAGATGAAGCTTGCGTCAGCACTCTGGTCACTATTAATACCTATTAGGCTCACTCCAGAAGGTCTAATTGGTTAGGGGCGTGCCTGATTACTAGGCCAGACTGGGGTCAGTACACTAATGAGCTAATTAGCCCATTAAATAGGCAAGTGGTTTAAAAAGAGCACAGGAAGGAAATGCTGGGGTAGGAGCAGGAGCAAGGCTGGCAAAGGGGGTCCTCTGAGTGTATACACCTTATCCCCCCTGAGAAGGGGCTAGAAAGCTGGAAAAATAGTGAAAAGATGTGGATGCACTGATATATATTGGTGGAAAGACTGAGACACTGTAAATAAGGTATATACTGCTTTTTACACACAAGAAGATTTGTGGCAGAAGTGGGGGGATGGTAGCTGCACTACTCTCACAGACCATAAAAATGGCATACCACTGTGGTTTAGTAATTACAGCAATACAATATCAAATTTGGTCAGTTCAGTGAAAAAGATGGTTTTCCCTAACTGCTACCACAGCAAAATTCTCCCTAAATTCTGAAAGGCTTTTCTCCCCACCTCCGCACCTAGGGTGATCAGACAGCAAGTGTGAAAAATCGGGACTGGGGTTGAAGGGTAATAGAGGCCTATATAAGAAAAAGATCCAAAAATTGGGATTGTCTCTATAAAATCAGGACATCTGGTCACTCTATCCGCACCATCCTCAACAATAAAGATTGTGGCTGAGATTATCAAAGCAATGCAGTGGTGATAGCAACACAACTTCCTGTCATGGCTGAGTCAGGGGCTGCCAGACCTAGCAGTCCAAGCCAGAGTCCACAGTCAAGAGTTCACTGGATCAGGATACCAGGGGCCAGCGGCAGGAGACAAATTAGAGGTCAAGAACCACAAATCTGATGCCAAAAGTAAAGCTGACATAGGGATGCTAGGAAATCAAGCCAAGGGAGCAGGAGTTACACAAACATTTATATGACCGCAATGAGAAGAGATGGGCCCTTTTGAAAGACTGGAAGGAAGGGAAAGCAGGCAGGAAGGGGAACCGCTGTGTAGTTATTTGTGTGTATTGCATAGATTACTCAACAGGGTTTCCTTGAGCCATTCTGGCCTTGAGATATCTCAAATGAAACCTTTTATGTTTAATCTGGAGCTGGCAATCCAGAGAGAGGCTTATGCTCTGTGGAAAACTATGAGAGAATCCTGTGTGAAAAGTTAATTTATAAATGGTGTAGCAGGAGGACTTCATAGCCTGCTGGTAAAGGAAGATAGCATATGGGATATACCTATGGACCAGATTATACGTAGAATTCAAAATGTGGAAGCAGAAATTGGGTTTTCCTTAAAGGTAGCAGCTGTACATTCTCAGGTGCCTCCTTTATACCAGATGCAGCTCCTTGAGAAAAGATTGGTAAGGAAGTGGCTAAACACTGGAGGTGGCCAAGGTGCGATCTATCCACAGGCATTTCAGGGTTAGATGACAGAGACTGTTTCTAGTGTGCATCCCAGGCCAGATAACATTTTCAGGCAATGCAGAGGCAAAGGCCATTGGAGATGGAAATGCCAAAGCCAAGGGAATCAAGAAAGAGAAACTAGAAGTTGCTGAGGCAGTAGAGCCACTATCAGCAGCTATTAGAATGGCCCATGTGAAGAGCTGTCCAGATACCTGTTACCAGGAAGTGCAGTTACTGAAAAGCCAGACCCTGGGGACTGTGTTCCTTGTAGCTGGTGTCTCAAAACCTCACAGGGGCAGACATCAAGAGCTGTGAAGCACCGCAATCAGTAAAAGAGCTATTGGCTGACTTGACAGAAATAGCCACAGAACTCAATGAATAGAAGCAATTAGAACAGCTGTTCTTACACTTTGTTAGAGTGTTGTCAGGAAACAATGAAGAACTTAGGAGATATGATTGAGTGCAACATCAGATTGTGCTTAAGTCTGGGAGTATTTCTGTGAGGGATCCCTCACCCACCTCAGAATTCCCCTGGCATGTCGGGCTGCAGTGAACGAGAACCTAAATTTCATACAGGGCAACGATCTGAGGGAGCAAGCTACATCACCTTGGGCATCCCCAACTGGAATTGTGAAAAAGACCAATGGAGACTTGAGGATATGCATTGATTAGAGGAGACTTAATTCTCAGAGAGTTCAAGAGAACTACAAACTTCCTCAAGTAGCAGACACCTTGGATAAAATACTAAGAGCAAAATATTTTAATAGTTTTGATTTGGCGTCTGGATACCAGAAGATTAAAGTGACACTTGAGGATTGAAGAAAAAAGCCTTTGTGACTCCCTGTGGACTGTTTCAATTCTGCGGAATGCCTTTCGGACACATGAATGCACCAAAGATGTTTCAAAGGGTGATAAATGATCTAAAACAAGTTTTGAGAAACAAAGACATCCTCACATACTTAGAGAACTTAATTTGTTTCCACAAAACGTGGAAGGAACATCTGAGCAGAGTGGAAAGGATTCTGAAGATTTTCAAGGAGTCAGGGCTTAAACTTTGAGGAAAGTAATGTTAGTTTTTCAGGTGTTGTATCACCTTTCTAGGATATATAGTCAGTAAGGATAGACTGGAGCCTCACTCCCGAAAACTAAATGTTTGAAAGGACTGGAAGGTTCCTACAAACCTGGTGGAGATACAGCTGTTTGTAGGTGTCTGCAGATTTCACAGGAGACTTGTAAAAAAAAATTGCAAAGCAGGCAGCAGCATTATACCAGCTAACTATGAATGACTTTGTCTGAAAAGAGCAATACCAAAATGTGTTTAAGTTACTGAAGGAAGAACTAAAGCATGCTGTGCTTAAATTCCTGGGTCTATCCTATCCATTTGTTGTGACCTGTGATGCCTCAAAGGTTATTGTTAGATTTGCACTTGAATAAATTGATGAGCTCAGGAGGTGCAGACCAATGGCATGTGGAAGTCACAAATTAAATGAGAGGGTAACCAAGTATTCATCTACAGCACTGGTGTGTCTGGTAATCTCGAGGTCCTCCAGGTCTATGGTCCCTAGGTTGGAATTCACAGTGTACACAGACCACGGTGCCTGCAGTGGCTCTTTAAAAAGCCTAATGCAGAATGATGCTTGTTGAGATGAATTCACAACATGTCTGACGATACATTTTCAGTTCACCATAAACATGGAAAGCCACGTGTGGTTGCAGATATTGTCAGATGGGTAAGGGTAGTGAGAATACACCAAGCCTGATCTTATGAGTTCATCTGGAAAAAACAGTGTAAGGACCCTGACTTATGTTAAGAGCATAATAGATCTACCAAAGAAGACCCATACTGGGAGTTTCAATGCAGTTCAGGAATGATTATCCATTGATATGGCTACCAAATTGGTGGCGTCTGAAGGTAAGAGGATTGTCTCACCTGGAGTTATGCTGAACAGTACTGGAGTGTCTTCATGATAATGAATCGGCAAGCCACCTGGGATATAAAAAGACTCTGAGCTGGGTATCTAACATATTTGTCTGGCTGGGCCTAGCTGCAGATGTCAAAGACTGGGTACTTTTTTGTCTTACCTATGAAGACAGAGTGCCAGCAAGGAGAAGCAGAACTCCATAGGGGAAGTGCTCAACTTTACAAGTTCACGCAGCTTGATCTGAAAGGCTCTCTGTTAGAAACACCGACTGGAAATCAGTATTTGGTAGTAGTCTCGGACATCTTCTCAAAGAATGTGAGGGTGGAACCATTGATGGCTAAAAGGATTGAGACAATTATGGATGCATTGTTGAAACATGTAGTGTTACAGTTTAGCTCCTATGCTTCATCTGCAGTGATCAAGGGAAGGAATTTGAATCATAGTTATTGCACAAGAATTGCCAACAACTCCAGATAACCAAGATAAGGACCAGTGTTCCCCACCCTGCAAATAATGGGGGAAAGGAGAGAGTAAACTGCACCACTGAGCCCATGTTTATCTCAACAAGACTGGGATATGAAAATTCCTTTTGTCATCTTTGTATATAACACTTCCTGGCCTTCAATTATCCATTACTCTCCTTATGAGATTATTTTTGGACTCCAAACAGCCATGCACCCTTGACTGGATGTCCAAGCAAAAAGAACTGGCAAGGCCATGTGCACCTACACAGTGGGTGACACTGGGGAGTCTTCTATTAGTGATCTGAGGACAGCATTCCAGAAGGTGGGGGAACAGATGAACTGGGCACGAGCATGCCTGGCACAAGATGTCATGGAAAAGGAGAATCATGTACCCATCCAGGAAGGAGAAAAGCTGTGGCTACACAACTGTAAAAAAAAAAAAAAAAAAAAAAAAAAAAAAAGCAGCCTGGGAAAATTCCTAAAAAATTTTTTTTTTGAGAGAGAGAAAGAGAGAGAGTTTACAGAGTGATTACGAAACTAAACCACTTATCTTTGCTGATACAAAAAACCAAGACCTCACCCTTTCATAGTGCATTGAGAGCCAGTGTACAGAATCATTGAAAGAAGGGAGAGATGGAGGATTGGTTACGTAGGAAGAAGTGCCGTGGTGTCCTCAGGACCTCAGCAGACTACAGTCTTCTATTGACAGACTGCCCACAACTGAGAGGCCTGACCTAGAGAACATGAACCCAGCACTTGCTGATAAGCAACAGACAGCTATGAGTGATAGATGAATATAGGACTTCTGAGGGCAAATCAACATGGAAACCTGCATGGATAGCATACTATCTGGCTTTCTAGGAGTTTTTGTTTAAATTCATATTCCACTATGGTAATGATCAGTGCAGACAGAACCTTCACCAACAGTATTTTATCTTCATCATAGGTTATTGTCTTGGATGTTATATCTGATCTGGGATGGTCGGGAGGAAATCAAGTCCTGCCTGTGAATACTGGAGTTGTTACTTGTAGTGTTCCAATAAATCTGTGCAATTCTATAAGTGAGTATTACTATACCTTTGAGAATATGGACCTCTGTACATAACAAATAATAATAATAATCCAAATCCCAAAATCCTTGTTTAGTTATTACTCAGTGATTACTTGGTGAAATAAACAGGGACTAATTGAAAATCAAGAGAGGAGTTGAGGATTTGGCCCAATAGTTTTCAATTAATTTTTTTTGAAAACTTTTAGACACACCAACAATGTATGTATACCCATCAGTTTGAGACTAGGAATATATTTCTTCTCCAGCGTCAGAGATAAGTAAACATGATTCAGCACACAGACAAGTATCATTTGTTAAGAATGTGCCATGTTTTCAGAAGAGAACCACATTTTAATTAAGCAGTTGAACCATTTTCTATAATCAGTAATTGTACCAATTATTTCATACTTTTTGGTCTCAGCTGCCACAACTATGAGACACTGAATTAATTTTGAATGATGGTTTCTTCTGATATCAATATAGCTCATTACCATCAGCATCTAATACAATGAAAACACGAGACTTAATTAAATCTTAGAAGGTACTAATAATTGTTAGAATCATTTTTCTTTTAGTCACTTCAGTTAAGGTGCCCCTGATTTTTAGAAGCATTTCATGGCTGAATAATTTCAATTTCTTTTACCATAGTTTCAGCCTCTTAGCTGCATTTCCATCGCATACAAACAGAAAACATCCAGAAATAACCCTGGTGTTGAAATCCCCTGTATGAAATTCTAGCACATCTGAAAGATCAGCCATCTTCTCTAGTAACATCTGGAACACTTATTTCCAAATATTGGGAAAGGGGTAAGATCATCAAAACAAATCCCGCTACATCCGTGGTTCTCAACCAGGGGTACGTGTGCCCCTGGGGATACACAGCGGTCTTACAGGGGGTACATCAACTCATCTAGATATTTGCCGAGTTTCACAACAGGCTACATAACAAGCACTACTGAAATCTGTACAAACTAAAATTTCATAGAGGCAATGACTTGTCTATACTGCTCTATATACTATACACTGAAATGTAAGTACAATATTTATAGTCCAATTAATTAATTTGATAATTATATGGTAAAAAATGAAAAAGGAAGCAATTTTTCAGTAATAGTGTACCGTGACACGTTTGTATTTTTATGTTTGATTTATAAGTAAATAGTTTTAAGCGATGTGAAACTTTGGGGTACGCAAGACAAATCAGACTCCTGAAAGGGGTACAGTAGTCTGGAAGGGTTGAGCGCCACTGTGCTATATCACCTCCCAGCAATAAGGAAAGATCAAGCAGCTGCTCTACGCAATGTAATAAAGAAGAGATCCAGTCACTGCCTTATACTACAGCTGTCACTACACACATTTATATCTTATATTCCAATAGGCAACTTAATATCTGTTGAACAATGACAAACAGCCTGCTTAATGCCCTGGGCCTAGACTGAGCAACTCATCCCAGGAAGGGATTCTACCTCACAGCAAACCAATTTCTCCTTTGCTACTTTCTTACTAGGAAGGAAGGAAGGAAGGAAAGAAAGTAAGTTACTTTGCCCCTTTCCAGATTGCAGCTCACTCCGGCTATTTCTCATGCACCTGGTGGTTACTCTGGCCAGCAAGTAAATGAGCTAATGATCCTTCAACTCCCCAACTCTCAGTCCATGCACCACTACAGCTGGGTGAATGTTTTTGGACAAATAGCTTATTTGCTGAAAAATGCCATTTTGGTCAACCCCAAACCGATCACAAATTTAACCCAAATTCACTGAATAGTTTCAGCCACCCCTCCTCCCCCGACCAGGACTTATGTGCCACTTACAAAATGGCAGGAGGAGGAGTCTTCCTTATAAATTTTAGACAACTGGTTGAGGGTACTCACCTGGGTGGTGGAGACCCACATTCAGCTCCCCCCTCTGACTGAGGTAGAGAGGGAGCTAAGTCAGCTCTCCCACATCCTAGATGAGTACCGTAACCCCCAGGCTGTAGAGTCATTCTCACTCTGCTTCCCTGGCCCAATGATTACTTATTGTCATTATGAATGACAATGACTAGTCCTTGGGCTAACAAAATAGCACAAGAATGCATCTACAGCCTGGGGGTTAGGGTACTTTCCTAAGATATGTGAGACTCAAGTTCAAGTCCCTTCTCCAATGACTATTTAATACAGTCTTTGCTGTTAAAGCTCTTCTGCTATGCAACCTCACCTCAGAATACCCCAAAGCCCAGGTCTCCAAACTTTCTGAGACGAGGGCCATAATAGATTTTTTGAAGGGGTTTTGCGGGCAACTGCCGCCATCCCCCCTTTGCTCCTCCATCCACACCACAGGGGCACTCACCCCTCTGCACATGGGGCTGCCGGCAGCAGCTCGTGCAGGGGAGCAATGGTGGTTCTCCACATGCCTGCTCAGCCCTGGGGGGCCAGACAAATAGACACCATGGGCCGGATCTGGCCCCTGTGCCGTGGTTTGGAGACCCCATGCCCCAAAGGCTAAGATATGCTTCTGCAGTGTAGGAGACCCAAGTTCAAATCCCTTCTTCACCTCAGAATAAGAGGGGAATTGAACCCATGTTTCCCACCACCCAAGTGAGTGCCCTAACCATAGGGTAAAAGTTACAAAAATGCCTTCTTCAGTGAGCACTCTGTATACCTGGGTCTTTCAAAAACGAAACAAAAAATCTATTTCAAATAAAACAAAACACATTTCTTTCAACCTGAAACAGATTTTTTTTTTTTGAAATGTTCACATTTAGGCTATGCCAAACTGATTTGTGGGGGGGGGTGTGGGGGTGTGTGTTGATGTTTTGGAAAAAAAACCACAGCAAACTGAAAAATAAGTTATTTACTCGGCTATATTCACCACCCACTTCTATGGAGTGGGCAGTATCAGGCAAGCAGTGCCTGTTCTCCAGGTGCAATTTGAGAACACCTTACTCCATCTTCCCTTATTTTCCTGCACAACTAAGTAAGGGCTAATGGCAATCTAGTCGTACATGTCTTACTTTCATTACATCCATTTTTGACACGCACTAGCCAACTTCTTTCAAGAGCCCATTAGGTAAAACCAAGGAGTACTGTCCTTGACACCTAACATAAAACCTCATCAATTAATATTAGTCCACCTATTCAAAATAATGTTTGAGGCACAGAAGACTTATCTAGATCATAGCTGCACAATGAAGGACAAGGTTTATTTCAACAACCTAGGAAGTCTCTAGATGTACTAGCTACCATCCTCTATTATTAGGTGTTACATTTTGTCTGCCCCCTGTCCATAAAAAGTGCCACTTTCTGCTCCGTCCTCGCCCAGATGTAACAGCTGGGATGCAAGATGTCAGGTGATATGCTGATAAACATGATGTGTACATGCCCTTTCTTGAAAACTTTTGGAGGTCTGGAGGAAACACGCTAAACACAGTATATTTGACAAGGCTGCTAATTTATCCTCAAACATTTTTGTAGAGCAGAATATAAATGAAACCCTGCCAGACAAATATTTGCAACAATTTATTCACATAGCTTTACTGTCAGCCAAAAGAGACATTACTAAATTGTGGAAATCAGGCAAAATTCCCACTCAGAAGTCTTGGCTTACAAATATGTATAGATTTGCTCCACTAAAAAAGGCATGCTGTCAAATCAGCAGATGAACATGAGATTTCAACAAGATATGGCACACCTGTCTAGAGCTCTGTGCAGTAATAAAAATGAGATTCTCATCCATGAGCTCATCTCAATCCCTTGTTTTCCAACTAACCTGTATACTTGATAAATTCCTGCTCAGGATTATGTCTATTCATTCTTTCTCCCAACACCAAAGAGGTCCATCCTCTAACTTTGGACCAGACTGTGAAGCCTTTACTCATGTGAGTAGTCCTAGTTAAATGAATGTTTCTCTCCAACATGAGTAAACACCTCACAGTCCAGCCCTCAGGTTCTTAGATTGTGGGCTGTGTTCTACTCAACCATTTCTAGCAGCATACTCAATGAAACATATTGAGAAGCAAGCAATAAAGAGGATTTTGGGTGAAAAAGGTGATTTATGCAGGGATCTCTTTTGGAAGAAGGGGCCTCCTGAACCCTTGTTCTAACTGATTTTCTGCATATACTCAACATATGCCCCTGCATCCCCTTTTATTGTTGTTTTTACTGTATATATCCATTTCTCATGTATAAGTATGCCGTGTGACAAATGCAAGAGTTTGGAAACTTGAAAAAACTATTCTATTAAGATGGGCCAAACACTATGTGTGCAAGGATTAGCCATTAATATTTGTATCTATGAATGTTATATGTATCTTTGTGAGCAAAAGATTGCATTTTAGCTTCATGAGGGAGGATTACTGAGTTTCCCCAAGAACTAAAATTAATGGGGGCTGGGGGGATGGTAATTACTGTGATTCCAGGACAGGTAAACAATTCCAGAGACCGGGGGAACTGCATATACTGGTTCAGACCAGGTTCCAGGAGACAAAGAAAGAGCTTGGGTAATCCTGAAGTGGCTGAATGACCGTCATTTTGATCCATTACTCACATGAGTTTGTAACCAAAAGGGCAAAACCTTGCTGGGAGTCTTTGAAGGATTAGAACTTGTTAGGATCTCTTTGTGGAAGATACGGGATCTCCTTGGGAAAGATAGGTGACAGCCAGTGGGTTTACCATGTAGATAGACTGTTTATCCTTTTATTATGTTTTCTCTGTAACACTCTTGTCCTAAGGCAAATGAAAGTTTTGTGAAAGCTGGCTGCTCACTGGTAACCCTGTCATTCTCCCGAGAGAGAGAGGAAACCCCAGATTCTCAACTAAGATCAAACGTGAAGGGAGTGTCACTGAATTGCAGGGGGACTGCCAGCCTAACTCCTCAGTCTGGAGAGAGAGACGTGAGTCCCCACATATAAAGAGATGACAGCTGGAGGCTTGAGACTTTAAGGGATGCCCTTGAACAGAACCCAGAGGGGGTAGAGATGCAGTTAACCAGACAAGGTGAAATCATGTCCTATACACTTTCTTTCAGGAAAAAGTAAACTCTGTTTGCTCTGGCAATGGCAGCTCAAGCAATTTGTCTGAACAGAAGATGGAAATCTAGCAGCATATGTCAACAGACATAAATACAAAGCTGGAGTTATGTACAGACATACTATACATTCAAACGAAAAGCATTGCATGGTCAGCTGGTTACAGAGATATTCAAAATGCAGAAGTAAGGTTAGCAGTAGTGCAAGGAGGTGGTGCAATTACTTTTGGGGGATCCCCTACAATTACAATACTGTGAAATTTCAGCTTAAAATTTCTGAAATCATGGAATGTATGATTTTAAAAATCCTATGACCATGACATTGACCAAAAAGGACCATGAATTTGGTAAGGCCCTACTTAGAGCTTAAATATAGGGCTTAGATGTAGCATGAGGTCATTCAACTAATTTTGTACTGCTACGTAATTATTTGGGTACTTGCTCGCGGAGACATTGTGATGGGTATAGTTTTTAAAAAATCAAGACATAATAAGAACTTAAGAATGACCATATGGGTCAGACCAAGGGTCCACCTAGCTCAATCCCCTGTCTTCCGACAATGGCCAGTGCCAGATGCTTCAGAGGGAATGAACAAAACAGAGAAATTATCGAGTGATCCACCCCCTCTCATCCAGTCTCAGCTTTGGCAGTTAGAGGCTTAGGGAAACCTACAGCTTGGGGTTGCATCCCTGATTATCTTGGCTAGTAGCCATTGACGGACTACCCTCTATGAACGTGTCAGTAAAATAAAAATAAACACTTCCCAGCACAACTTTAAAATGTGCATTTAAAACTGTTGTTCACATTGCTAGAAGTGAAATTCCCTTCTCCAGATAGCTGTGTTGCAGCTGACTTTTCCATTCATAGAGGTGCACACACATGGCCATTAACCTGCAGCCTGTGTAGGTACCCTAATAGTAGAGTCCCAAGAGCCTATGGCAGAAGTTGAAAAGACAGGTACACCTTCAATATGAAGCTGAGGAAAAGAAATACTTTATTTTCATTCACAAATTAAAACCCGGTAAGCGAGGACCCTGGCTCCATCCCAGGTGTGATGTGGAGTCAATCCTTGTCATGACCAGGCCCTGGACAATCTGACTTAGGGGTCAGAGAAGGGGTCAGACCATATCAGATACCAAGAAGTCAGAGTCCGAGACAGGCCTGAGGGCAAATGGAGAGTCAGGTGTTGGGAGGCAGGCAAGGTCAGGTTACTAGGTCAGTGGCAAGTAGTAGGAGCAGGTATTGCAGAGGGAGCGTCCTAAGCAGGGAGAACCCAGTTGCATGGACAACTTCAAGTTCCTGTGCCTGGATTTAATAGAAGCTGAGGACCAATCAGGACTGCCAACATTCCACCAATCAGATCCCAGGACTGGCATCCTCTATCAGAGTTCAGCTGCTCTTCTGAGAGCAGGTAGTAGGTCACTGGGTGGCAGATCAGGACTGCCTAGCTTCTGAGAGCACTATAGACTAATATTCGAGGGACACAGTCCCCCAAACCACCTAGGCTATGGTTAGGATCATCCATTGGTTTAATGTTATGTTATCATCCATGTTAATGCTATGTAACAACATTTTATACCAAGCCTCTATTTGCTCATGCAGTGTGCAACATTCAATAGTATTTCTAACAATGGCCATAGATTTGTGAGAAGTTTCTTCTCAGTGTGCTGAGAAATGTAATAAGAGCCCTAAATTTATTGCTAAACACAACAGGGTGTACTAATCAGATGTGTTACTACAGGTCTACAGTGATAAATGCTCAGATCTTCACAGCAGTGCAATTTAAGCCTCGTAAGAAATTTCAAAAAGCCCTTAAAATTCTCAGTGGCTGAACAGCAGAAGTATCTGCAAGAGCCATCAGTAACTGATATATTACTAGCTATTGTCTAGCTGGGAATTTTTTTAAAAAAATATTTTAAACCATGAACTATCCCTGAAGTCAGTGGGAATTATAATGAGAAATTTAAAGGGTAGAGCGATTCCAATTATTGAGCCTGACCAGCAGAAAAATAGAAAGGAAATAATATGTGGTGATGCAATCTTTTTCTATTACACCAGACTTTTGTTAAACACCCAAAGTAGATCTTGCTATTCGATAGGGAGTTTATCATTTGTTGCACAGGGATTTTTTGTACCTTTATCCATCCAGAGTTTACTTTAAAACACTCACTAATGATTCAGCATAGAAGAGCAGACATTAGTTTGCTAACCCGTGATGTATGTCAGGGTGTCATTATTATTATTTCATCAGATTGTTAGAAGAAAAATAAGTGAAAACCCTGAGTGGTAATGTTTGCTGTATCCGTGCTCAGGCGTGAGGTCCTTTTTTTTTTCTTTTTCTTTTTTTCTTTTTTTAAATAAACCTGATTTCCCAATCTGACCTTGAAGGAACTTGTTGTTCATTAGCCTCCTGTTGACAAAACAAACACCAAGCAAATGGAAATGAAAGCTCTTGGCTTTTCTTTAAAAAGAAGTGATTAAGCAAGCCTACTCTGCTATAGCAGAGCTCTGTAATTGGAATGCCATCAGTGACCGATACTTACAGAAACATTGAAGGAAACATTTGTTTTAGAAGCACATTACATTTACACAAAATGGGTGACCTTCATCCTTGATGAACTTCTCTTGGCCTCAGTGAAGATACACCCAGAATGAAGAGTCCCCATTCAGTTTATATAAATGCCAGGTTATGTTGATAAGTGCAACTCACCTACGCTTCATGGCTGATTTCTACTATCTTAAGTATGTACAAATCCAGAAAACCCTGGGAAGTAAGTAAAGCCTTTTTAACAAAGTCTGAGTATGTCAGGTATTTCCATATAAGTAACCCAGATAGATAGTGCCATGTACACTTGTCAAATGGTCTCAGCAAATAACTAGACGAGATTGCAAATTATCTAAGACATCAGGTCAGTTTATGGGTGTAATGATAACAATAATACAGTCACTGGTACTTAAATAAATGTCAAGAACTATATAAATGCTATTTTTTGAATTCATATTGTGCCCTTCATTGCCCTATCTGAGTTCATAACAGAAATTCAGAGCAACAATTGCCAACAATTCGCACAACTCAAAGAATCTGTGCAAATAAAGTTCAGGCCTGCTCTGCCACACATACTGACTGACAATTACACACTACAGCTGTGCGAACAACAGATTTTTCAGTTCACTGGCATTTTAAAAAAACAAAAACAGAAAAAAATTGCTTCAGACCTCAACAAAACAAAAATTTTTCTAAATTTGTCATGAATGCGAAAAGCAAAATAAGGTTTGTTTTGGGTCAAAATGTTTCATTTTGGCAAAATCTAAACATTTTGATTTTAACCATTTTTGATTAATTTTATCTAGGAAAAACAGGAAATATTGTAATGAAAAATCATCTCAAACTGGAAAAATCAGAACATTTCATTTTGAAAATGTCAAAATGCAAAGTTTTGATTCCCCCCCCCCTTAGGTTTTTCCCCTACCCAAAGCAACTTGTAAAAACTCACATGAATTTTGAATTATTTCAGTGTCACTGAATCTGCATTTAAAATAATAATAATAAAATTTGTCCAATTTTTTTTTTACCCAGCTGTAGTAAACACTCTCTGGCAATGCACTCAGCTTAAATAAAAGGTGTTAATAAAGCTACAGCATAACAAACAACTGGGACTCAGATGTTCTGCAGGAAGAGAGCAAAGCCCTCTAGCCGGAGACCACTACTGCCTCTCCATTGGAGTTCAGCCTGTGGGACAGCAGCGCTTTCCTGTGAAACACAACCTCAGAAAAAGAAGTGTTGGAGGTTGCCAGGGACCAAGCCATTCTTGGTTTTTTAGATGATAACCAACACTTTTATCTGTACTCAGAAGTAAACTGGGAGGCAGTACAGAGATGTGTGGTCAAAGGTATCATGTTCATGCGGGCCTACCCCACTTAGGTAACCAGATTTCATGCTAGTGGACTCACCTTCCTCACTCACCCTCAGTCACCATATGATTCACCCTCCTCACTCACACACAGCTCCTCCCTCTCCCTTGATTACAGAGGTGAAAACTACCTTTCTTGTTTTAATTTTTAAACAATGCTCACTACCCAATATGGATAGTGGATTAATACCATAAGTTGTCCTGGAACTTTTCAGTTTCCAAACAGCTGTAGCTGTGACATTATTTCAGGAAGCAGGACCTATGGAAATGATACTAAAGTGTGTCACTTCCTTACCCAACCCCTGCAGCTGGCCCTGAGCAGCTTACTCCTGTGGGAGCTATTTACCTAATTGTTTGACATGAGAACTGAACTCATCTAAAATTTTATGCATGCACTTGCAGTTCCACCCACTTTTTTGTATTATTTCTGCAATGCTATTCCAGAGGCCCAATCTGCATTGGGAATAGATCTTTGCTGCTAAGTTTTGTCGGCATAGTTATGTCAGTCATGGGTATGAAAAATACCCACACCCAAGACACAGCAACTGTCATTCGGGGAGATGGTGTTACTTTGCCAACAAAAATGATCCTTCTGGTAGTGTATGCTGAGTTTACTCTAGGAGGCTCTGCTGGGACAGCTATATTGGGAGAGCTATCTTGGCAAAGCATTTTACTCCTGGGGGAATACGGCACCACTGCACAATGCAGAATGTTGCAGAAATTAACGTTGCTGAATTTCCTTTCCCTCACAGAACTGTGCTGCAGTACTTCTGGCCACCACTAGGGGCCACTGGATCCGGCAGAGCCTAGCTCGCACATAGAAGACACTACTATGGGGAGGGAGAATGAGCTAGAGCAGGGGTAGGCAACCTGTGGCACGGGTGCCGAAGGCGGCATACTAGCTGATTTTCAGTGGCACTCGCACTGCCTGGGTCCTGGCCACTGGTCCGGGGGTCTCAGCATTTTAATTTAATTTTAAATGAAGCTTTTAAAACATTTTTAAAACCTTACTTACTTTACATACAACAATAGTTTAGTTCTATATTACAGACTTATAGAAAGAGATCTTCTAAAAACATTAAAATGTATTCCTGGCACGCGAAACCTTAAATTAGAGTGAATAAATGAAGACTCGGCACACCACGTCCGAAAGGTTGCCGACCCCTGAGCTAGAGGTTTCCTGATAGCTGCAGTTCCCAGAATGCCTGGATGGAAGGAGAGGGCAGCATGCAGGAAACTCCTTGCTAGCCTGGGACCGAGCATCAGGCTGTTTCTCCCTCTCGATTCCCGGGCTTGGAGGTGGGAGGGGGCAGGTATCTGGGCCGGGGGTGTGTGTGACTGGGCTCTGGGGAGGAGAGGGTTTGGGTATATTGCCTGGGGGGCATAGCGGCTGGGCTATGGGGGAGGGGTTGTAGGTGTCTGCCCCCCGCTTCCCCGCACCTGGGCTCTGAGGGGGTGGAGAAACAGGCATCGGCTTCTCATAGGGGTTTCTTTAACTCTCTGCTCTTGGGGGGATTTTTGTGTGTGTCTGTATTGTTACAGACGTACTTGCAGACAGGTACTTTGAAATAAATTACCAAATAATTAAAACTGGCGTGATTATATAGTGTTATTCTGACAAATAAAATTTGCAGAATTTGGAAATATTGTGTGTAGAATTTTTAATGTTTTGGTGCAAGATTCCCCCAGAAGTAGCAGGTGTAGTGTAGAAAGGCCTAGGAAAGCTTTGACACTATAGCTATTCCAGTACAGCAAGTCCTCTTGCCAGTATAGCTTAGACCTGTTCCCCAAGTAAAATAAGCTATTGGCAAAAGCCCTTTTATGCTAGTATAACTGCATCCACATTAGGTTTATGAAAGTTTACAAATGTCATCAAAAACCACCTCCCTACCCAACATTACTATATCAGCAAAAAAGTTTCTAGTGCAGACATGGCCAAATATTATGATGGTGACTCTACTTATTCAAAATACATTTTGAATAATTAAAGTGTTTTGCCTGGAGGAGTGGTGGAGAAAAAGCCCCAAGCCTCCCTCTCTCCCTCTTTCTGAGGGTTAAAATTATCCTGTCATAAAACCCAACAGCAGGAGCTGACCCACTCAAAGGTGGGTTTTTTTCCCTTTTCCATTTTTCTTGTTGATTAAAAAAGGGTTCTGATGCTGCAGAAAATGTTAGTGATTTTTTATAAATTTTTATTATTGCACATTCGGTTTTCAAAAGGATATCTGAAAAGATGACAGTGGTCTTTTGTGATTTTCAGCTACACAGGGCAGAAGGCAACTGAACAAAAGACCCGTTTTGTTCCCGTTTCCAAAAGGTGCTTGCGAATCCTGAAAAGAGCATCACATTATATCTTTGATCTGTGGTTCAACTGTCACATATGTCAATGGGAATTGCTCAGCAAGGGCAGTACATAGCCCAGAGTGAACAGAGTGAATAGTTTCATTCCCTAAGAAGGACAGGCCAGTTGTTTGATTGGCAGGCACAAAGAGATATTTGGAGGCAGAAAGATGGTGGGTAAATGGCACTTTTTTGTTATCGGTACACTCCCAGCTCCAGCTGAAGTGATTCGTGCTGGCCTTTTGGATAAGGGAAACAGGCAGGGTCACTGTTGACCATAGCTCCCTCCATCCTCACACCCTGATATATGATAGCAAATCTGTGGCAGTGCAGGAGCAAACTGAGCTCAGCCTCAGCTGGGGAAGCAAAGACCTGGCTTTGCAGAGTGAGGTCTTACTCTGTGCAAGGCTGAAAATAAGGCTGTGTCTACACAGCAAAGAAAACCCTGTGGCTGGCCTGTGCCAGCCGACTTGGGGTCACAGAGCTCAGGCTGCGGGGCTGTTTCATTGAGGTGTAGACTTCCTGGCTTGGTCTGGTGCCTGGGCTCTAAGACCCTGTGGGCTGGGAGGCTTCCAGATCTCTGGTTCCAGCCCGAGGCTGGAAGTCTGTGCAGCAATGAAACAACTTCGTGAGCCCATGGAGGCTGGTACAGGCCAGCAGCAGATTTTTCTTTGCTGTACAGACATACCCAAAAAGATTAAAACTAGACCTGAGGCTCGGTCCTGCTCACATTGATGTCAAACACTATGGTGATGGGAGCCGTAAACGAATCTACATGGGCAGAAGTCAACGTTAGTTGCAACACTGACATAAACGAGGCAGGACTATGTCTTTGAACATGGGCAACAGTAAAGTTTGACTAGAGAATAAAAAAAAACAATAAAGGCAAGGGATGACAAGGGCTGAGAGCATCCATAAGGGTATGTCTACACGTGGGGCTGGGGGTGATTCCCAGCTTGAGGAGACAGGCCCATGCTAGCTCTGATCCAGATAGTAAGTCAAAAAGAGAGTATAGCTGCAGTAATAGGAGGGGCCAGTCAGCCCAAGTACACGCCTAGAGCCTCAGAGGGGTACGCCATTGGGCGGCTAGCCTATCCATCCCACCACCTCATGCTATTGCGGCTACGCTAACTAATGCAGGTATGTCTCCAGTGAGAATCAAGCCCCCAGCTCTCACTGCAGACATATCCTTTCTGGTGTGTTTTGCCATATCACCTTTGAGAGAGCTCGTGGATTGTGTCATACATGCAGCACAGGGATGCATTCGTTTTAGTCTCATATTAATATTTAAACGTCATCCCTTAAGCGCATGAAACTTCTCGTTTGAGCCATCCCACTGAAGTTACTCAGATTATTCCCATCAGTAAAATTAAACCACATACATATGGGTCTGCAGAGGCAGGCCCTTGTGGGGTGGGCTGTTTTTTGAAGCTATTTAGTTTTATATCTTTTTGGTTAAAGTACCTAACTCTCCCCCCTCTCCCGCATTGAACATTTGGTAAAGAATACTTCAAATGTTTTCTTATTGATGGGGAAAGGTTGAGTTAGGAGACCTGCATTCTGTTCTGTTCCCAACTGTGACTCACCGTGTGCCTTTGGGCAAGTCACTGTGCCTCAGTTTACCAGTTTGTAACATGCATACCTACATCAGAGGTTTTGTGAAGATTAGCTAATGTTGTAAATGATCCTGATATTTTTATGATAAAAAGGGAAATAACTTTACATAAAAGAGTACTCCCACTGAAGTCAATGGAACTAATCAAGCAATCAAAGTTGCACCCTAAGGCCCTAATTTTGTGAACATCTTCATGCAGTGTAAGTTATAAAGTGCCTGTGCTCCAAGATGCTGAATTTTCCCAGCTGAGTGCCCTCAGCATCCCTCGAGTCCCTTACAATAAAAGGGTTTAAGAGCATTGAAGGAAGTGCTTACCAGTAGCTTTTTGTAGAATTGAGACCTATCAATCTTAAAAATTCAAAGCCGTTCTCTGAGGCAACACTGTTGTACACCCCTTGTAATTATATTAGATTCAGACTCCAAGTAATTTTATGCCTGAGAATTTTAACAGTGAATATAAGCCTAGCAAGCAGAAAATTGTCAATGAATCATGGGAATCTCAGAAATTAGAGAAGGAAAAAAGACATCTTATTAAGTCATTTACTCCATTTCCATGCTAGATTACTGTTTTCTACAGAACAATCTTGAGTACTTTGTTCAGTCTAATTTTTCAGTAAGGTCAGCAATGTGATTTACAATGCTGTCCTCAAAACACAGCTATTTCATATTCTAATCAACCTCACTGTTAGGAGAGCTTTTTCTGAAGTTCATCCTAAAATTTTATTTGATTCACTTCAACCAGTCTAATTATATTTCCCTAATCGACTCAGAACAATTCCTTCTCTCCTCTCTGAATGTTACCACTCTTCAAAGTCCTGTTTTGTAAGATGATTATCAAAATCAACCCATACTATTGAAGCTCTTTTTTTTCTACAAGACAGTATTCATAGCTGTGGAATGACTGAACCCACATGAAGAGAGCTACATGTTTCCCAGTGGCTGCTTTATCATCAGCTACTAGTACTGGCCAGGTTTGACATAAAGGAAGGGGATATCTGATTAGAAGAGCAAAGAAATGCTGTTAAATTGTTAGCATCTAAATATTTTCAAATTTTTCAGAGTTATATTATGAAAAATGTTCGGTCATTAGTCACAGTAATGCATAGTGCTTTTTTCTCTTTAGGGAGATAGATAATTTTGTCAATTTTTTTTGTTTTTCTCCACAGCACAGGTCTAACAGTCTATTTTGGGGCTCCTTAATTTGCTTTGCACCTCATTAACTACATGAAAACCTTAAGGTTTACATGAAACTAGTATCTCTATGTACAATAAATGTTCTTCTTACTTACACCAGTGTCAGATGCAAATACTCCACTGAAGACAACGGAATCCCCCTGGTTGTGGAGGAGGAAAGTCTGACCCAGAATGTATAACTGGAAGATATAACTACCAAAACCCCAGGGGAAGAGGCAACAAGTCACCCTAAACTGAATCTGCACATGACCAACACACAGTACTGCATATGGGCATCTTTGTTATATTCCGGAGGTTTGGTCTTCTCCCTCTCTTTGTGTCTGTCACTATCAATTGACAACTTGCCATCCCACCGTGCAGAGTTGCACTTGTCTGAGCAGTGTCACCTGTCAGTCACTGCTGTAAGAAGTGCTGCTTTTGGAAGTATCATTTCACACAGCAGGGAACCTCTAAAGCAGCATTTGCGAAAAGAACACATACTGAGATGTGCTTCGAATCTATGGTAGGAACGTGTGAGCTTGGACAGAAGAGGAAAGAGGAGTGTAGGAGAAGGATTTTAAAACAAACAACAACAACAAAAAGAATGCCGGGGTGCAGAGGCACTACCCTGGAGATCAAGGGGTTAAACTTCAGCTCAGCTTCCTCTCCCTCACCTTACCTTGATGCTGATGGGGGGAAGTGGTGCTATAATTTAGCTCAGTAGCAACTGGTGCTCAAAAAATTAGGGGTGGCCTTGGTGATTAGATACCTCCACTCCCTCCTCCTCCCCAAAAATTATTTCTGACCCCTCCTTCAGATACATACACACACAATCCAGGGCTCTTCTTTCTCCCTCCATAAATCAGTTCTCCTGTCTTCCTTTGCTAAAACCACTGCTCTCCCTAAAATGAGCAAACAGGCCCCACCTCTGCTCTATATCCCACCTCTTCCCCACTCACTGAGTTATAGGATTCCCCTTTTGCCCCTGTTACTAGGATGCAGCCCCCTCCCTCTTTCTAACTCCATTGTCAGGTCACAGGCCTCTTTCCACACTCCCACTTTTGACCCCACTAAGAGGCTCTCACCTACTGTAACCAGCTCTTTACTTCTTTTCCCTCAAGCTTCTCTCACTAATGTCTCCGGTGCAGCTCCATGGGGGCTGCACCTGTGCTTACATGCTTTTGGATGAATCTTCCATACCCCAAAACACACTGAGCATACTCTGACTTCAGCACTACTCTACACTCTTATTGGAGGGAGGAACTCTTGGAGTGGGCTAAAAGCCAGCAGCTTGCACTGGAGGGGTTAAAAGGGACTAAAATCTTCTCCACCCTTCATTGTGCGGCAGGAGCAAAGGTGACGGGGGAGAGAGAAAGGCATCTACTGCGAAGATCTTGTTTATTTTACACTGAAGGAAGGAAGAAGAGATTTAATTGGTTGGGGCATAGAATGGTCTGTTTCCTATTCTGCTTAGTGCAGAGTCATTTATTTTGCTTTCTTGCTGTAAACATTATCCCTTGAAGAAGAGACCTTCTGAACTGCAACTGTGTTCTTTGCTGTGGAGTTATTCCATCATCTTACAGATAATAGGGCCCTGATCCTGCCAGAGCGTATGAATTCTCAGAGGAGGAGAACTCCCTCTCCAGCAAGCCAGAATCTTTAACCAGTTTTTTTTTTAATAGTAATCTGATCCTGAATAAGTAATATGTGATGTAAGATGCAGTACTGCAACTTTGCCTTAATAAAAAGTTTCCAAAACAGGATAAATATACTGGGGCCAAGACAAAATGTTACAATGGACAGCCCAGCATTTATAGAGCAGAAATGAGCTGAGAGGGAGGAAAGTAATAATAGACTCCCTGCACTATCACAAAATATTTTAAATCATAAGGGGAGAGACAGTCTGACCATGTACTTTGAAATCTGCCTGAAGCCTCTAATGGAGGACACAAGACTTTTTCCAGAGCAGGGAAAGTCACTAAGAGCAGAAATTGATATGAACATTTTTCATCTCTGTGTTGGGTCTATGAAGTAATTATTTTGGCAATTAATAAGCCATATGGGGTTGCACCACCAACTTGTTCAGTTTGATACAGTTAAGAGATAAGATTTTAAGAAAACTAAACATCTTAAGCCTTAGCTGTGAGTCACTGTGAGGATGATGTGTCATATTGGGTGCTATCTAGGGCACAAACTGCAAAGGATTTTGGAGCCCGTTGGTGCTGGGTGTTAGCATTTCCTGGTCTGTTGATTCAATGCATTTAGAATTAGCACTAAAGATAAGAGGTGTAGACCAGCCTACTCCAAGGCACTAAAATATTTACTGACTGTAACAGGGTGCTGGCGAGAAGGTGCTGAGCCAGCCCCTGTTCCCTCTGTTAGAGCAGGCAGCAGAGGCTCTGCTAGCCCAGCTCCCAGCTGGGGGAGTTAATTGGCTGGCAGGGCGTGGCCCTGAGGAGAGTGGGGCTTAAGGCAAATCACCTGGGAGCCTTCCAGGCCAGAGCATAAAGCTGGCAGGAAGGAAGTCACAGTGGGGAAGGAGAATAGGGAGGAACAAGCTGCTGCTGGCCAGCTGTTCCCCAAGGCAGCCAAGTCAGTGGGCTATCTGATGTATATAGGTCAAGGTGGGGGCTTGCACAAGGGAAATAAAGGGACACTGGTGCTTATAACAGTGGGGTCCTGACTCGTTTGCGCACCAAGTGGAGAAGGGCTTGTTTACACTGACCATCTACAAGACAGACAAGAGGAAGGAGACTAGCTGAGTTATGGAGGAACTGGCCACACTCAGACCACTGAGAACCGTTACAATCTACACATGCTTCTCTCTTCCTCTTGCCCCAAAATAGTTGCATTTCTGAGATCTCTGGTGTCTATTAGACTTGGTACCAGAGATATGGTGGGACAGGGTGGAAGATAGCCCCAAATTCTAGCATTATGGTAAAAACCCATTTCCTCCTGGAGAAAAAATAGTGGCTAAAGAAACCTCTTAAATGAAACTGTCTTTAATGCATTTTATCATATTAAAATATTTTGTCTGAATTGTATTTTCCCATTTTTCATCCTATGCCAAATATTGCAGTTATGTCCCTTTGAGAGCTTCAAAAGGGAAACAGATACAAAGAGCATATGGAGTGATTTACCAGATAGCAGAACAGCTCAAGGGATTTGATGGACTAAGGCTCTAATATTGCCCATCTCCTTCCCAGTTGAGAAACAAGCAATGAGTAGTTATTTTAATGTACTGGAATGCGGCAAGAATCAGCCAGTGCAATCCCAATGTCCCACCCCATGCTGGGGAGTGAGGAACTGTCTGTTGCTGTTTGCATGCTGTCAGCCATCCTGGTTGCCAAGAGCACAGCTCACACTGTCTCCAGGTAGTCCACTGTGTGACTGTGCTAGGCACATGAACATTACTTAAAAATCTTGTCTGAAAAATGCATTAGCAAAGGCACTCAAGAAAATGTGGATGAAATGAGCTGAAATAATGTTCTAGAAAGCACCTGCCAAAGGTAGTGAACAATAAAATCAGCTCAGCACACTGTTATCAAGAGCCAAATACTAATGACTTTATAGTGAGATGAAACTTCTGTTAAGTAAATATGACCTAGTATTGATCCTACTATATCTTTCCACTAAAAGTCTCCTCGATAGTATGTTTCTCCCTGCATGAGTGCACTTTATAAGCAGGAAGTAGGAGGATTGCCTTCCATCCTCATCCAATGCATCCTGGCAGCTGGATGTAATTTGGCTGCAAGTTCTGGGGAGCCAAAGGCGACTAGATGGCTAACAGGCCTAGCAGCTCCAGCAGGTTGCACAAACCCTTCCCACCTTCATGTGAAGATGGCAGCACCCGGCACAGCACTGGCTCCGCCTGTGGAACAGGTGCAGCAAGCAGTGCTCCCCCCCACCTCCTCCAGGTCTCTGGAGGTGAAAGGTATAATACCTCCAGGCAGCAGCACTCAGGTTGTGTGCCTTGTAACCTTCTCCAACAGGGCATAGGCTTATAAGCACCATAAGTGAACCCTTAAAAATCTTAGAAAGGGGTAGCCTATTAGCTATGTGAGGTAAGAGGGATATTCACCTGACACAGGAAGCTGCCAGATTTTTGAATAAATCAGATTCCTTAGAAACAAGGGCCCAAGTCTGACTTTCCCTTACACCACCATGAAGCCAGAGTGACTCCAGTTAAATTTCTCTGGATTTACACCAGTGTCACTGAAGTTGAATATGTAGTTAGTACATTTTACACTGTTTATGTAGCTCTTGCACTAAACATAAGGATAAAGGGGCAAGATAGACAACTAATCAGTGCAACAAACTCTGCCTGCTCCTTTGTCTGAACTCATTTATATTAATTGCTTCAGTGTAGATGTGTTTTTAATGTAAAATCTGCCTAGCCCAGGTTCTGATGGCATGAACAACAAGAGGGAAAATCACAGAAATTAGTAACTAATAAAGAGAAGAATGAAAAGAAGCTCCCAAGAGAAGAGAAATAACTCCATTTGGGTAAGAAATTTGGCGTTCCACTGGATCCTGAAAGTCAACAAACTTGAGCTTTGTTGGAGTAATGGGGAAAGCAAGTTACAGAGACAAGGGCTCTCTGCTGTCCTGCCTCTGGTAAGGTATCAGTTACAGACTAGGCACTAACACCACATCTGAAATACTTTATCTTTATATAAACCTAGGGACTACTAGGTAAAGCAACCCAGCTGGCATCCTTGGAAGAGGGTGGAAAAAGTGAGATCTCAACTATTAGGTTGAACTGAGAGGCAGGCTTTAAGGCGATGTCTACACTGCAAATAGACACCTGCAGCTGGCTGACTTAGGTTGGTAGAGCTCAGATTAAGGGGCTGCTTAATTATGGGGTATAGATATTTGGGCCCCAGTCCAAGCTCTGGAATCCTCCCACCTCACAGGATCCTAGAGCCCAGGCACCTGCCTGAACCTGCCCATCTACACTGCAATTAAATGGGCCCTTAGCCCAAGTCCCTTAGACCAAGTCAGTTGGCACAGGCTAGCCATGGGTTTTTAATTGCAGTGTAGACATCCCCGTAGATACCTGGGACCAAGGCTTTATTGCAGAGGTGGGCAAACATTTTGGCCCGAGGGCCATATCTGGGCATGGAAATTGTATGGTGGACCACAAGTGCTCATGAAATTGGGTGTGGTCCTGGGGTGGGACCAGAAATGAGGAGTTCAAGGTGCAGGAGGGGGCTCCAGGCTGGAGCAGGGGTTTGGGGCGCAGGTGGGGGGGTGAGGGCTCCAAATGGCGGTGCGAGCTCTGGGGTACAGGACAGTGGAATTGAGAGGTTTGTAGGGTGGGAGAGAGATATGGGCTGGGGCAGGGGGTGGAGGTGCTAGAAATGGGCAAGGGGACAGGCTCCAGGTGGCACTTACCTCAAGGAGTTCCGGGAATCAGCAGCATGGCCCTGCTCTGGCTCCTACAAGGAGGCACGGCCAGGCAGCTCTGCATGCTGCCCCATCCACAGGCACCACCCCTGCAGCTGTGGGAGTGGTGCTTGGGATGGGGGCAGCATGCAGAGCCTCCTGGCTGCCCCTATGCATAGGAGATGGAGGGGGGACATGCCACTGTTTCCGGGAGCCAGGTGGAGTAGGGCAAGGCCTAGATCCTGCTTCCTGGCAGGAGCTCAAGAGAGGGATTAAAATGCCAGATGCAGCCCCAGGCCATAGTTTCCCCAACCCTGCTTTGTTGAATACCTTGAACTGGCTGCAGAGTTAAACTGGAAATTAGTGCTATTTGTGGAGCAAAGGTATAAGAGCACTGGTGGCTAACTGCATTCTGTAAGTGCTGATATTCCTGTATGATCTTCAAATGATATTGTAGTCCCATTTAGAGAACAGAGCAGCAATACAGTCTACATGGACACTGTATATATTCTCCATCTCTCATATTTATGCTTTCAACTTTTACTATT
This sequence comes from Dermatemys mawii, assembly GCA_007922305.1. NCBI lineage: Eukaryota > Metazoa > Chordata > Testudines > Dermatemydidae > Dermatemys > Dermatemys mawii. The sequence continues at coordinate 11,901,176 of ML677333.1, read as the reverse complement.
CTCAGTGCTGCTTCTTTTTCATTGTGTGACTGTACGTGTCACCTAAGCTCTCTGACCTCAGTTTCCCCAACTGTAAAATGCTGATGATACTTATCCTTCTTTATAAAACACTAGAGTTCTCAAATGAAAAGTCCTATGGCATGTCCCAGTATTACTAGGTACAGTGCATTGTACAAATTCCCCTTCCTTTGATTCATATGCTAATCCTTCTGCTGGTGCATCTTACTATCCTATTGACTTTGATGATATTTTGCTTATGATTTCAGGATTTTTTTTCTAAAATTACTACTAAAATCTTTTCCTTAGTCAAATAATCCTTGGGAAATCCTTTTAATTCTTCTTCCATCCTTACTCAAGAAATAAGGTACTGCTCAATGTATGTCTATTAAATCAATGAGAGTACTCATGGAGTAAGTTACTGCTCAAAATGGTAAAGGTAGTACACAGTGGGTCACAGTTATTTCATGGACTCGGACTTGTTGTTTTTTTTTTAATTTATGCACAAGAAACTAAATTTGGGACCCTAAATGGAAATCGTATAAATTATCCCAGTCCCTTGGAAATTGGTTACCTTTTTCTTAGTATCAACTGTGTTGTCTCTATGCCAGACACTGACATTCCTAGCACCCTTCAGGGTATTATTTTTACAGTGATTGCCCATTTAATACTGCAAACATCACATTTTTCTAAATCTTATTATAAATACTCTTTTCCTCCCTCTTTTTAATTATTCATCTATAACTCTACTGAAAGGAGCACAAAAAAATGCAAAGTCTTTCCAGGAATGCTGAAATGCCTTGAAAAAGTGAATCTCAGAACAGTGGATGTAATGGAAACTCAAGCGTAATTCTCTGAGAGAGCTTATCATGCAGCTTAAAGGCAGTTAGGCCCTCAAATATTTATTTTGAAATGTGGCTGGGTTTTTTTTTTTCCAAACCTGAAAAATGTATCAGTACAACAGATCAATAGTTTTGTTTTAAAGAAAGCCAACCTGTGCTAGACTGAGGTTAATATGAGTCATAGCCCATTTAAGACAGGTATATAGATATAAAACTGACATTTCAAAGGGAGTTTTAGTTGGACTTTCTCTTTTGTATAGAGAAAATTGCAAGCGGTTCATCTGTGTCTTCAAACAACAGAACGTTGATGTGGAACAACTTCATTTGTGGATATAAACACAAAGCAGGAACTTAGATGGTGAAATTTTACTTGGGTCTACAAATGGCTGTGCATGCAAAATTCCAGGTCCATATTTACAGGGCATAAGCATACATAGCATTTTTTTTAAAAAAAAAAAAAAGCCTAGAGAAATGGAAAGATCACATTTACCTGAGGCTGATACTTGGTTTAAAATGGACTGTGAATTCAGAGGTGACATGAATAGCAGCGTTGCATGTAGGTAAATCATAAGGCATGTGGGCCATCTTAAAAGTCAGTTCCGTATGACATCACAAGAACCAGTGTCTGGAAGTTAAAGCCAGACTCAAATTAGATGTAAGGCACCATTTTTTTTAACAATGAGGGTGACTAAACACTGGAAGAAAGAATCAAGAGAAGTGGTAGATTCGCCATCTCTTGAAGTCTTCAAATCAAGACTTAAATGCTTTGTTGGAAGATACACTTTAATCAAATACAAGTTATTGGGCTCAATACAGAAGTAACTAGATGAAATTCTATGGCCTCCGTTATTCAGATAGCCTAATTGTTAGATCAAACACACCATATGAGGTAGCAGTAGTCACCACAATCTGAACAGTCCATAATGAGTCATGCAAGCTATTTTGCAAATATTTTAGACTGGTGCATGCATTCAAGCAAATTGGGATTGGTGTGTGAACAGTTTTAGAATTGAAAGAATGGACAACACTTGTCATGAATATTATTTGTGATTAACAATTTGATTAGCTCTAGGAAAATTTGACCTGACTGGGTTCTTGGGAGTACTTTATTCTGTTGGTAAAACATAAAGCATACCAGTGAAAATGAGGTAGTATCAGAGGCTAAAATAGCAAAAGAACAAGTTAAAAATTACTTAGACAAGTTACATGTCTTCAAGTCACCAGGGCCTGAGGAAATACATCCAAGAATACTCAAGGAGCTGACTGAGGAGATATCTGAGCCATTAGTAATTATCTTAGAAAAGCCATGTAAAATGGGAGAGATTACAGAGGAGTGGAAAGGGGCAAATATAGTGCCCATCTATAAAAAGGGAAATAAGGACAACCAGAAAATTACAGACCAGTCAGCTTAACTTCAGTACCCAAAAAGATAATGGAGCAAATAACTAAACAATCAATTGGAAAACATCTAGAAGATAATAAAGTGATAAGTAATAGTCAGCATGGATCTGTCAAGAACAAATCATATCAATCCAACCTCATAGCTTTCTTTGGCAGGGTAACAAGCCTTGGGGATAGTAGAGAAGTGGTAGATATGGCATACCTTGACTTTAATAAGACTTTTGATACTGTCTCGCATGACCTTCTCATCAACATACTAGGGAAATACAACCTAGATGGAGCAACTATAAGGTGGGTGCAAAACTGGTTGGAAAATCCTTCCCAGAGAGTAGTTATCAGTGGTTCACAGTCAAGCTGGAAGGACATATCAAGTGGGATCCCTCAGGGATAATTTCTGGCTCCAGTTCTGTTCAATACCTTCATCAATGATTTAGATAATGGCATGGAGAGTACACTGATATAATTTGTGGGTGATACCAAGTTGGGAGATACCAAGTTTGCAAGTGCTTTGCAGGAGAGGATTAAAACTCAAAATGATCTTGACAAACTGAAGAAATGATCTGAAGTAAATAGGATAAAATTCAATAAGGACAAATGCAAAGTATTCCACTTAGGAAGAAACAATCAGTTGCACACATACAAAATGGGAAATGACTTCCTAGGAAGGAGTACTGTGGAAGGGATCTGGCAGTCATAGTGGACCACAAGCTAAATATGAGTCAATAGTGTAAGACTGTTGCAAAAAAAGAAAACATCATTGTAGGATGAATTAGCAGGAGTGTTGTAAGAAAGACACGAGAAGTAATTCTTCTGCTCTACTCTGCACTGATTAGGTCTCAATTGGAGTATTGTGTTCAGTTCTGGGTGCTACATTTCAGGAAAGATGTGGACAAACTGGAGAAAGTCCCCAGAAGAGCAACAAAAATTATTAATGGTCTAGAAAACATGACTTATGAGGGAAGATTGGAAAAAAAAAAGTGATTTTTTTTTAAATCTGGAGAAGAGAAGACAGAGGGAGACATGATAACTGTTTTCAAGTACAGAAAAGATTGTTACAAGGAGGAGGGAGAAAAATTGTCCTCCTTATCTCTGAGCATAGACCAAGAAGCAATGGGGTTAAATTGCAGCAAGGGTGGTTTAGTCTGGACATTCGGAAAAACTTCTTAACTGTCAGGGTGGTGACGCACTGGAATAAATTGCCTGGGGAGGTTGTGAAATCTTCATCATTGGAGACTTTTGAGAGCAGGTTAGGCAAACACTTGTCAGGGATGGTCTAGATAACACTTAGTCCTGCAGTGAGTGCAAACGACTGGACTAGATGACCTCTCGATGTCCCTTCCAGTCCCACAATTCAGTGATTCTAAGAACTGGTAGAGAATCCACAATTCTCCAGGTCACTTATTCTGGTTATATTTCTTAAAGTAATGGTAACACCCTAACAAAGTTTAGCAAACTGATATCCAACAATGCATTTGTTGGAAGAGGGTAAGATAATAAAAGATTGTGCCATACAATCTTATAGTGTATGTACTGACCTGTGACTACAGCTGGCTTTCTATGTTTAACAATAATACTGCATGGATAATAAAATAGATTAAATGTTTTGGGCAGCTGCCCAAGCTATATTTGTTATAGATAATCTACAAAGCTGATTTGCATTTTTAGGATATTTTGGATGAATATATTTTATTTCACTTCACGTTTCAATTAACATAAAAATGGAGATGAGGGCATAGAATCAAAATACTCCATGTTACACTCTTTCAGATATAAGATAGTTGTAATAATAGGTCTCATCATCTGAGATACTGGACATCCTCATATCCCTTAATGCACCATTAATAAAAGGCAGAGCAGCTGTGTTTATTATACTGTCCCTTGAATGATTTGCAGAAGGTCAATATCTTTCAGGCTTTGTGAGATGACAAAAATTCAACACCCACATAAGCTATTAATGTAATAGTTTAATTTAGGAATTTTCAAACTAAGGGCACTTATCAGAAGTATGAAAGAAGACGATAATTACAGAGGTGTCACGAGTAGATTGTGCATCTTTCATAAGATGTTCCATTGGAAATAATGGTTGGGGTTGCGGTGACCCTGACCGAAATGCTTTAATTGCACAACCTGATCACATAATGACTTAATTAACTTCCTGTAGATCAAAACCAGAACAAAAATTATCCCTCTTAGAAACTACCCTTATTGGATGTAAACTCGCTCTCCCTCCCCCAACTTCTATGCATTTGTTGGAATTATACTTGCAAAGGCTGCTACAGGAAATACTCCTTAGGGAAAGTTGTAAGACATAAGAATGGTCTTCACCTGAGATCAGTGGAAACAAACTGTGTCACAGTGAACACAGTGTTGCTGTGAAATGGCTGAGCAATCTTTACATGCAGTTTTAATTTTGCTCTACATTTGGCATGTCATTGTCTGCCGCTCCCTAAAAAATATAGGCTAAATTATGGCTCTTCAGATACTCTTCAGTGGGAGCACCAGGAGGCACGATGTCACAAATGGTCAGACTTTGAAAAGTATTAATCTTAGGTATTAACCTGATTTCAGTTGGAGTTGGGTGCCTAGGAACTTTGAAAATCTGACTAGGGGCCTCGCTCTACCTTTAGGCACCTAAATATCTTTAAAAGTCTGGCCAAGAGCTCTAGGACCTCTGAGGAAGTGTGGACCAGAGTTATTAGCTTCCAAGAATGCATGACCATATTCTGGCCAGCCATTCACTGAATACACTGAGCAGGAAAGGGCTCAATTTGCTTCCCTCGCTCCCTTGTAACACTCTGCAGGGACTGACCAGATGTTGTTGGAGAGAGTAGTCCATTCTCGGTTCCCTTATATTCCTAAATTGCTTGAATAGGAGGGGGAGAGAATTGATGGTTCCACAGCCCCCTCCATCATTGGTCAGCAGAGTCCGGGAGTAGGGGGGTGTAACTGCTGTGCTGATCTGCATTACCTAAGAGATCCAATGAGGAATTCCTGACTTGGAGTCTCCAGGAGGAGCTGTATCTGCTGCACAACCCTGTCACTACTCTTCCACAGTTCATGCTGACATCTGGGGGCACAAAGTAGCACTTCAGAGCTTGCAGATGCACTCCTAGTACCACTCTCAGCACTAGCCTGGAATTCAGAGTCTTGAACTAATTTAGATTCTTATACCACCCTCATCACCAGAGTTTCTAAGCACCTTCCAGTAGTGCATAAAGTGATGTGACTGGCATTTCCTCCATTTCTCTCACAGTTTTTAGTAATTATTTTTCTTTATTTTATAAGCTAGTATGTCGTGTTCTGGCTGAAAGCAAGCTCAAAGATGCATACCTTGCACTTGCATCTTGTGGCTTTGTGTAGAGGCACAAAGAGACGGTTTCTAGGACCCTCCCTCCAAAACCCTTCAATATCTGCACAGGACCAGCCAATAAGCTAGCCTTAAAAAATGAAAGGTTTCAAATGCTGTGTATGTTTCTATCCCTAATATAAAACAGGCTAGTCAGCAGTCATACAATAGGCTTACTAGATTCTGTCCATGTTAATCCTACATGGAGTGCCAAATATACGCAAGCTTCATTTCTCCCCCTCCCCGACTGTTTGGTGTCTTGCTAAACTGCTCTACAAGGACAAATTATTTTTGTCAATCAGACATAAAAGGTTGCTAAGTACATGCAAGGATAAAGATACATTCTAGGTAGTTACCCAATACTTGTTTTGCAGTCTGCTGTTGAAAACAAAATTGCATCACACTGGGTGATTTTGCAATACATGGAAGAAACCTAAAAGCTGAAGTTAAACAAGTTTCAGCCTTAGGTGTATGATTTGGAATTGTTTAGTTATAGAAAAATGGGAAACACTAAAATGTTCCATGTATAAAACAGAGGTGAATAAAGATAGTAAAAATACATGTAAGGAAAAGTTCATGCATTTTAATACTCAATTTGGAACTTGTACCTCATTTGGGGATAAAGACTCATTTGCGTCCACTGAATGTCCTAAAATGTTTGGATCAAACAATTTCTTCAATTTTCTGGCACCCCAGTGAAAATTCAGGGTAATACCACTGAAGACAATGAAATTACACAGGATTTAGGACCTGGTCCAAAGCCCATTAATTTCAAGGGGAGTCCTTCCACTGATATCCACGGATTTTGGATCAGGCTATTATTCCAGACTTGGTCATGGGGATATAGATGGCATAAAGCATTTGCCTTTAACGTTCCCAAGTGTCATAGAAATGCTTATACAAGTTATTTTAGATGGGTCTTTTTCAAAAATCATATATGAACGTGGAGTTTTGTGAAATTGCAGTTCAGGAAAGTGAATTGAGAAGGTAGTGCAGAATCTGCTTCATAAAGCAAAAGGGAAAATGTATGGGTTTATCAATTAAGAACACCCCAAAAAGTTTTCAAGTTTTACTAGCCTGAGGGAGTTCCAACTTCTGCATAATTGGCACTTGAATGACAGGTAACCCAAACTTTCACTAATCTTAGCAGTATTGCACAATATAGGTTCTGTTTTCACAATGAGCTGCTCTTTAACTATTTCCCCAAACTACATTGAATGTACACTTTTAAGAGATTTATGCATGTAGACTTTAAACACTAAATTATTCTAAATGTTATTGGCTTACTCATATGTGCTGTAAACCAGGCTGAATTGTCATTAGCCAGTGAATCAAATTTTAGAACCTGAAACAGTCAAAGCTCAAAGCTGTAGAACTCACCATCATGATTCACACAATAAACCATTCAAATCCTGAAACCACATTCTTATAATAATGATTGTAACAGCAGGCTGGCAAAATATTCAAACTAATGTAGTTTCCTTTTCTGTCAGAAGATTATAGACATTTTTGCCTTTCTTAATATTGTACCCAATAAATTGTAATCAGAAAATTAAAAATCACAAGAGTCTCTTGCGGACATAGAAGTTGCTTGTTGCTAGTGTTGGGCTTGTAACGAGTAAGGTAGGGTGAAAACTGGAAATAAAAAGGTCAATGAATATTAACTGGAATTTTTAATTTAATTTGCTTCAACCATGTTTGCATTTGCTTTCAGTTAATTTTTACATGAAGTGTTTTGCTATCATGCACCCAATAAACAAATATTAAGTTTATATACTTGAAAATATGCAGTGTATTTAATATTAAATAAGGCAATGCAATCATTTGCGATAGAAGCCTGATTATGAGATACACTCATCCAATCAGGAAAATGATACAATACCATGTAACTTTTGACTTGTCAAAGCCAGGCAATACAACTCAAATAGCAAGTCAAAGCACATTAACTTTGTAAATAAACAAATAGATGATTTTTAAAAAAAATTGTGATCCACTCACTGATATTTTGCAAACAATCCTTCCCACACCTTCTAATAAAGAATTCACCATAGAAGCGTAAATGTTAAAATGACCAAAACAATTTTAAAAGGACAAAAGTAACATGAATATTTAGTATTGTATCTAGTAAAAACATCCTGCAGAATGTCTGTGAAATTCTCTGGGGACAAAATTCATATAGTCCACTCTAACACTGCATAAAGATCAGCCACGATGTAAGGCGGGGAAATAGAACAAAAGATGAGTAAATTAACTAGTTTAGGACTCAGGCAGACTTTAAATCTAGCTGTTCTAAATGTAAAGAAAATCTCAAATGCTAGTGCCACCTATTGTTGAGAATGGAAAACCAGAACTTATTCTTACTAATTTGCATAATTCCAAAGAATGGTATAACAGGAAAATAACTGTTAACGTTCAACTGCTTGTTACATATCTAATGCTAAAGTGTTATGGATGTGACTTTGTATTGGGTTATTTATTTAAGCTCTGATTTTGCAAAGACTTGTGCTTAATGCTGACCTCAATGGGACTACTCACTTGCTTAAAGTTAAGCACGTGCTTAAGTGTTTGAGCTCAAGTCTCTGATCCTGCAAAGCGTTACTAGACAAAATTCACCACAACATCCAAAGCACTGGAAAGATGACTGGGAGCTCAGAGCTCAGGAATGTGAGTGGGGATGGGTTGGCGGATGAATGACTACACTGCTCCATTTCAACCCCATCTTGTGGAAAAAGATGGGCACCAACTTTGTGACATACAGCAGTTTTGAAGGTGAAGACTACATTGGGAATGGTGAAAGACAGAGCTGCCACTCACAAGCCTGGAGTGGAGGATTCTGTTACCTGCAATCAACACTGCACACCCACATTTACTCAGAATATGTCCTGGATAGATGGTTACACTGCTCCTGCCTCATTCTATAGCATTCTCCATAGCGATTTCAGTGGGTATATACTAACATGTGCACTGCTGTTCATGGATAATCTGGGAATTTAGGTCTGTAAATTATAGAAGGTGGGAAATATACTGAATACAGATCTGGATTGGGATTCAGAATGTAAAACTTTCAAGTTTAGGATCTGGGATCTTCTCCCTTTCCTCAAAAGAGAGCTGGTTTATATCAGCCTCTGCACCTTGCCAGTGCAAGCTCTGGGTCAGCAATAAAGACTGGGATATTTGCAAAAATAATTTCAAATACTCCCAAAGTCTGGTTTCCAGGTTCTCATTTGGATCCATCTCTTGCTGTACCTCTCATGGTTTGATACTCAGGTGAAATAGCTAAATTTTCGTCCAGGGTTTCCACCCCTCCCTCTGGACATTCTTTTCTATCTTTCCCATTTCCAGTTGTCTCAGAGGATCAGTGATAAAATTCTTTGCCTGGTATTAGCCAGTGAGCAAGTAGTAACAGGCATTATAAATCATAATTTGCTGAAAGCTTCTCTTAGCTTAGCTGCTGGAGTAGTTCAACATATCTAGTCCAATGTGGGAAGATATTATCAATTTCTTCTTCAGGTCACATTTATCCCAGGTAATTGTATATTCCAAGCATGTATAAATCTTGCTCAAATAAATATAAATGAGATAATCAAATGGAGCGGAGGATGGATTTGTGGTTAAGGTACCTAGAGAGGATTCAATTCCTGCCTCTATCAGACATTCTGTACGTTTTTGGGGCAGTCACATAATCTATGTGTAAAACAGGGATGCCACTTCCCTTCTCCCAACCTTTGTCTTATCTACTTAGATAATGAACTCTTCAGGGAAGGGACTGTCTCTTAGCTTGTGTGCATACAATGCCCAGCACAAAAAGGGCCTGTGGTCATTTGGGCTTCTGAGCACCAATGGGGAACTGGATTAGATGATCCATATAGGTCTGTTACCACTTAACTCAATCTCAACTGCATTTGAATATCCAGGAAAACTTTTGTGCTGCAACATATATTTATATTAAGCCCTGAGCCTAAACTCCAGGATTTAGCGCTGACCTCTGGAATAGCCCAGGCAGTTTACATAGTGTGTGGGTAATTATGCTGCAGTCTGACACTGATCACACCCAGGCTGCCACTCAATGCTGCCTATAATTGCAGCATGAACCAGCCGCAGCAGTTGATTCTGTGAATGAAACGTTTGATGGAGACAAATGAAGTCTGTGCCGATAGGTGACTAGCAAGGGAAAATTGCAATTACATTTGACAATGTTCAAAAATAGCAAAGCCTGGCTGGAGGATTATATAGGGATGGTGAAATACTAAGGATCTGCTGATCCTTTCTTTTCTCTCTTGCCCAAGTCTGTCTTATCCTGGAATGTAATACTATGCAACTCAAGAAACCAATATACCATTGAACTATGAATCCACATGGCAGCCAGGGCCAGTTCTACCATCACAGCAGAACACCAGTTGCCTGAGGCTGCAAAGTGCTTAGTGGCTGTTTACTGTGCAAAGAGCTGTGGGCTGTGATGAGGATACATTTCATAGTTTACCCACAGAGCAACAATTACCCTAAAGCTAGCAACTGTGATAGTACAAGTAACAAGAAAATGTGTTAGACCTCCATTTACCAAAGTAGCAGAAATATTGCACACATTCTCTGTTGTGCAACAAGAATGCATAATACCGCAGAGAGGCTCAAAGAAAGACATAGAGCTAGATCAGGGGTGGGCAAACTAAGGCTCGCAGGCCACATCCAGCCCACGGGACCATCCAGTCTGGCCCTTGAGCTCCCAGCCAGAAAGGCTACCACTGTCCCATTTCCCACCTTTCCCCCTCCCCCGGAGCCCAAGACCCATGCCTAAGACCCATGCCTATAGGACACCCATGCCCAGTGTTCTGACTCAAGGGCATTATAGATGGTGGCTATCAGAACAGAGTCAGCACTTCATTGTACCCAAAGTCTTCTACTCATAAGAGATATGGTTCTCTTTTGCACATTCTATCCTACACATGCTCTTCTGCCACTCCAATCATAGTAGTACCTATGAGCCTTTCAGTAGCGCATTAAGAAATAGGATTAACATCCATGTTTCGTTCTTTCTCCCCCAACCCACAGGAGAAGAATTGTGTGTGCAGGGGAGTGTCTTGGTTTGGTAGGGTTTGGGGGATTTTTTAAAAAAGATACACCTTGCTCTGTGTTTCTGTTAGAGAAGGCAGGTTGGGGAAGTGCCCCTTATACTTGGAGAGGAAGGTAATGAAGTTTGTGATTGTCCTTAGTTCCTGTGGGAGTCCACTCCAAGCCTTGGACCAGCAACCAAACAAGGGTCTCCCGAACAGGGGAGCTTTAGTCTGGAGTCTCTCCTGGGATGAAACTCACACAAAAAATTAATGAGAGACGTGAATCCCATAGGATCCCTGTTTTAAAAATGAGATTAAAGTTGGACATCAGTTTTCTGAGAGAACATTTTTTGGTCAGAAATGTCATTTCTTCACCATGGAAATGTCCCATGGGAATATGTTGATTGAGGCTAAGCTTCCATCAGAAACCTGCCTGGTTTCCTGCTAGCTCACCCACCCAGCTCCATGGCTCCTCAACAGCCCATTTGCATGAAAAACGTTGATGTCTTGCATGACACCTGAAGACATTAGCCCAAGTTGACACAGAAAATCCATAATAGAGTTGGAAATAAAACTTACGTCTTCCCACTGCCAGTATTGTGTTTTAGCCACCATGCATCCAACCACCCTCATAGGTCATTAAACTCGTGCATTTAAGAAAGGACACCATAAGCAAACTTTTTCATCCTTTGTTGGTGCAAGATTGTTCGCTACACTCAAATGTTTTTCTATTCTGCTACAAACTGAGTTAAGTAATGGGGTTTCTACTACCTTCTTTGGGAGTCTATTCCAACTCTAACACAGCTCACTGTCAGGAAAGGTTCCCTGTTCTTCAGCCTACATTTTCTTTTGCTCAGTTTCACCCCATTTTCTTTTGCTCAGTTTCTTTTGCTCAATGAGTTTCTTTTGCTCATTTTCTTTTGCTCATTTTCTTTTGCTCAATTAGTTTCTTTTGCTCATTTTCTTTTGCTCAGTTTCACCCCATTTTTCTGAATACCTCCTTTGTATTTACACCTGATACTTCACCCAACCTGTCTCTCTTCATGCATCTTTTGTTGCTTTTTCTCACAGGCACCACCATTCCTTGATGCCTCAGCCTCTTCCGTGATGGTCTGCTCCTTGCAACTTCCCTCTCCTTAGAGCCTACCTTTTCCCACATGCACAGGAAGTAATGTTCTTTAAACGACTTTAAAACACTTTGAACTTTGAAGACAAGCTGAAACCTAGAGCATGTTGTATCATGTAAGTAGCCCCATAACATATTCTATATACTCTTTCCTCTGTCTCCTTTTGCCTGTTATAAATTCCCATGGCATCCTGCCTTGCAATGATCAGTTTAGATTGTAAGTCCTTTGGGGCACAAAGACTGCATCCTTACCCAAGGTGTCAGGAGTCATGCAAACATGGCATTATATACAAATGCAAAATCATAATGAAAAATACCTTCGGCAGTCTATAAAAGCCACATGTGCTTTTGATTGCGAAAACAGTTGCATGAGCTTACAAAACACCTGACAGAAAATCTTTGGCTGTACTATAGAACAACATATTGTACTTGGGAAAGAATCTGGGCTGGGGTAATCCACACAAAACTATTATGCTGCAATGACCAAATCCTCTTATTTTTGTCTTGTGTAGAAATGCTTGGATCCCAGTCAAACTTAAGCTATTTCACTTTATTCAGCCTACCCTGGTTACGTCAGAAGGCACCAGGAACAGCATTGTTTGTGCTACTAAGCTGTCCCATGATCTTCAGCTTTGGGTACCAAATTATTGATAGATTACAATTTTCTTTGTTGAAATGCTTACTCTTGCTGTATGAGAATTACATTAAGAAGTTGTTGGCTATGTTACATACACTGGGCCAGACCTCCTGCTTGAATACATTGGCAGAGATGTATTGCTGTCCTCTCTAGACATATACTCTGTCTCAGGTATTTCTATGGACTGCATAACCAAGGTATCTGACAAATCCTTTTTTAATATATTTGCCTCATAATACACGGTGAGGTAAGAAGAACTTCAAACCCCCAACTGCAGCAGAGAAGGACTTGAACCTTGTAAGTTCTAACATAGCAATCTAACCACTGTACTCTGTCTTCATGTAGCTAATGGGGCTAGAGCAGTTTACACTAACCAAGCTTCTGGCTTATTAAGTTAATTTTTGTTAATTGATGTATTGCAATTATTTGTTGCAGGGCAATCTAAAACATGCATAACATACTGAACAATAACAAAATTCCTGTCCCCAGGACACAGTGTGTGGCTTAGAATAAAAAACTCACAAACAGCTAAGGTCTAAAAAGAGTGACATGAGGAAGTTAGCGCTGGTAAACTGAAAAGCCTGTATTCCGGGATTAGAAGGGCTTTTCTCAATTATAGCCTGACTGCTCTTGCTACTGCTTATAAACAGGAAAGGTATACGATGTTCAAATAGTGACTCACTTGAATTGTTTATCGGAGCCTGGAAACAGTCACCTCCTTTTTAACTAAACAAATCAGTTCATTATGATTCATCATGATTTTTCATTAATGTAAGAGACTTTGTACTATGTCGCCAAGGTGATTTATTTACACTTCATTTTATTAATGCCAGTACTTACCACTTACAGAGCTGTTATTATCTAGAGATTTCAAACACATGTTACAAGAATATCCAATTATCTGTGAGTTACTGATGAAGAATTGAGGGACAAGGAGGTTAAGTGACTTGTCCAAGGTCAAACAGCTTGTCAGTGGCAGGAATATAACTCTGCTTTACTGACTCAGTCTGGTGCTCTAATATCTGGATCATGCTGCCTCATTTGCGCTTACATTATTTTTCATATTAAGCTCTATTTGCATTACTGTACCACAGTCAAATCTCTTTAAAGATAGTGAACACAAACAAAAAATTTGGTAGGTGAATGTTCCCCAGGTATTCTATTCTGCATCTCAGTCACCAATGTGTAAAAAAATATTCCAAGAACTTTGGAGGAAGAGGATGCTGTCTCTGCTCCAAATCCAGCTCTCTTTGCACAGTCATTATTCAGGCACTGAAATCGATGTGAAAATGGCCAGAATAAGGATGGAGGAATCCTTATGTTAGCAATGCGAAGGTCAGGGAAAGTATAGGACCCTTACTGGATAGGAGAGGTAACTTTGTAATAGATGATGCTGAAAAAGCTGAAGTACTCAGTGCTTTTTTTGCCTGGTCTTCACAGACAATGTCAGCTCCCAGACGGCTGCACTGAGCAGCATAGTACAGAGAGGGGGTGAGCAGCCCTAAGTGGTGAAAGAACAGGTCAAGGACTATTTAGAAAACCTGGACATGCACAAGTCCATGGGTCTGGATCTAATGCATCTGAGGGTGCTGAGGGAGTTGGCTGATGAGATTGCAGAGCCGTTGGCCATTATCTTTGAAGACTCATGGTTATTGGGGGAGGTCCTGGAGAACTGGAAAAAGGCAAATATAGTGTCCATTTTTTAAAAAGGGAAGAAGGAGAATCCAGGAACTACAGATGATCAGCCTCGCCTCAGTCCCTGGAAAAATAATGGAGCAGGTCCTTAAGGAATTCATTTTGAAGCACTTAGAAGAGACGAAGGTGATCAGGAACAGCCAACATTGATTATCTAAAGCAAGTCATGCCTGACCAACCTGATCCTTAAAAAAAATATGGATTGGATGAGTGGACTGCAAGGTGGATAGAAAGCTGGGCTCATCGGGTAGTGATCAACAGCTCGATGTCTAGTTGGCAGCTGGTATCAAGCAGAGTGCCCCAGGTGTTGATCCTGGAGCCGGTTTAGTTCATCATCTTCATTAATGATCTGGGTGATGGGACTGATTATACCCTCAGCCATTTCACAGATGACATTAAGCTGGGGGGAAAGGTAGATATGCTGGAGGGATAGGATCCAGAGTGACCTAGACAAATTGGAGGATTGGGCCAAAATAAATCTGATGAGGTTCAACAAGGACAAGTGCAGAGTCCAGCACTTAGGATGGAAGAATCCCATGCACTGCTATAGGGTGCGGATCGATTGGCTAAGCGGCAGTTCTGCAGAAAAGGACCTGGAGATTAGAGTGGATGAGAAGCTGCATATGAGTCAGCCGTGTGCCCTTGTTGCCAAGAAAGCTAATGACATATTGAGCTGCATTAGTAGGAGCATTGCCAGCAGATCAAGGGAAGTGATTATTCCCCTCTGTTCAACACTAGTGAGGCCACATCTGGAGTATTGTGTCCAGTTTTGCGCCCTCTCCCCCTCCACACACTACAGAAAGGATGTGGACAAATTGGAGAAAGTCCAGCAAAGGGTAACGAAAATGATTAGGGGACTGGTCAGACATGCCAAACTTGCAAAAAAACAACAACCCTAGATTTTGGGCTTGTTTTTAGCGTAATTGGCTTGCGAGTTGCTTGTTGTCTAGGTTTTGGCTTGTAGATTATTGCGTGTTTGCCTTGTAGCTTGTTATTGATCGGCTCCTGGCAAGGGTCAAGGGGGTTGGGGGGAAGAAGGTGCGAGAGGATCAGGGGTTCACAGTGAGCCCACCACAGTCCCAGACTGCATGTCAGGGGGATCTAGTCACATGGAGTGTTGGGGTTCTTAGGGACTGGCTTGTTTTGGCCTTGTTTTGAAATGAGATTAGCTTGATTTTTGGTTTATTGTGAAAGTCAGGATGCTTATTTACCACATGAAAGTTGTCAGCTGTGGGGCTGGGGTGCATGACTTATGAGGGGAGGCTGAGGGAACTGCGGTTATTTAGTCTGCAAAAGAGAAGAGTGAGAGGGGATTTGATAGCAGCCTTCAACTACCTGAAGGGAGGTTCCAAAGAGGATGGAGCGAGGCTGTTCTCAGTGCTACCAGATGACAGAACAAGGAGCAATGGTTTCAAGTTGCAGAGGGGAAGGTCTAGGTTGGATATTAGGAAAATCTATTTCACTAGGAAGATGATGAAGCACTGGAATGGGCTACCCTAGGGAGGTCGTGGAATCTCCATTCTTAGAGATTTTTAAGGCCCAGCTTGACAAAGCCCTAGCTGGGATGATTTAGTTGGGGATTGGTCCTGCTTTGAGCAGGGGGGAAGGACTAGATGACCTTCTGAGGTCCCTTCCAACCCTAATCTTCTATGATCTGCTCCGCTATGTCTAGGTTTAATCCATTTCCTGTCTGCCACTGATCAGAAAACTAGAATCTATGAACAAGAGAGAAGCACCTTCAAAGAGAATTGGGAGCAGATACGTTGTGCAGCTTCTGGATGGAAATGGGGAGGGTTAAGTCCTTTGTTTAATTTATCTGCCATCTGATTATAATTCTGTACAAGATTCTACGTGCACATCTACCTTGATTCTCAGGAGAGTTTGGAAAATAAGATAAGGTGGCAAAAGTGAATCAGAGAATGGAATGGAGAGCAGTCATAAGGATCAAGAGATTTCAGAAGAATACAAGAATGCTGAAAGAGCTCTGGAGAAGCTTCCAACATTGCTGGGATATATCCGCGACTATGGGGCATTTCAAGATGGAGGGCTGTGACAACAAAAATGAGCCTGTGGTAGCTGTAGGTTTCTGAATTTGCTGTGGGAATCTAGAGTAAGCAAGGAAGGCACTATAGAGAACAATAATCAAAGGAAGCTTCACCCTGGATCAAGGAGGGAAGATGGTTCATTCAAAAAAGAACTCAAAGAAACACTAGTGAAGTCTCCAGATTTAGAGCAAAAGATGAATCAGAGGATTTTTGGCCTGAAGTCAATCTTGATATTATTAAAAATTATTGCTTAGCCTTAAGAACCACTATCAATGCACTACATAAAACACAGAAGAAGACTGCCCCTGCTGGAGATTTTACAGTCTAAGGCTCTTGTCCTGCAAACAGCTCCACCCAAGCAGGTACCAGTGTCCATGGGAGGCTCATTGACTCCATCAGGGCAGTGGTCAGGCACAGTAGCCCATCCACAGGTAAGAGCTTGCAAAATCAGGGCATAGGAGACAGAGAGACGACATGATACACTGAGAGAATCGTAAGCCCTTATGTTTGCATCTGAAGCCTTTTAAGTCAATGGAAAAAACTCATTGACGTCAGTGGGCTTTAAATCAAGCCCTTAGATACCAATGTGACAGATTCCTTAGAAATATGGCAGAACAATACCGTAAATAGACAAATAGATAGGAACAGCACAGTCCTGGGGACCTATGCAGCACCTGCTCATACTGCCCTGGGTTCTAACCAAAAACTGTTCGTTTTCACTGGAGACTGAAGTCCTAGTTTTGGTGCATCTTGTAAGAATAGTAGAGCAATAATAAAACACAGGACTTTGCTTTCAGTTTCCATGGTGCCCCAAGTGGAAAGTTGAAAACAGGCTGAAAGAGCAATACATGAACCATTATTAATAAATTATGCATTGAGTCACTGATTACAGTTACTCAAGAAGAATTCTTAAAATAAAAAATGCATTCTTTATTATGGCTTTATTCATGCTTTTCTGCATCCCAGTGCTTAGACCTTCTATTTTTAACGTATTTTATTCATATTATTTAAATGGAGGTAGGGCTTTTGTTCTCTGCTTTGTAAAGGGATTAAAAGATTGTTCCAGTATATATATGTATATATATTTGAAGCTCACTTGAGAAATGATTATTCATTGACACAAAAAGAAATTTGCTTTCCCCACTCTACAGTCAGCTTATTTATAACTAGTATTTGTATGCCTAGGTTATATAAATGCAGTGCTTTGCCAAAAGCATTAGCATGCAGCCTTTTCAGTCCTTGTATATAAGTTGCTCGTGAGAGTGAAAATCCCAGGTTTTAGCAGAAAATTGCATAAATCCAGTGGCCTGTTTGCCATCTGTTCAATCATTTTTTTTTCTGGACTGTAAAGTGGAAAATGTAGGATTTATAGAAACCACATGCAAAGATTCATGTTTACTTCTGCCAGGGCTTGCTGTCACAGCAGCCTTTAAAGCAGATATGCAAGCCACACAAAACTCAATTGCTCCACTGGTTGTTCCTGACAAAGATGTATAATCATTAAAAGTATGCTTTTCTATTATAAAATGTTCTGATAACTCAGTTCAAGACTTCTTTTATTTCCCAGTAGGAATTCCTATTGAAATGAGTCATGTTATCTTTATGGAGACCTGAGGTAAGGAAGATCTCAATTAAAAGGGACATAGAAAAGTTTAGAATCCATTTTAAGAAAGGTCTAATTGCGTGCTAATCTGGGTATCTTTAACCCAGTGTTTGTGCACCAAAACAATTTGGAAATACAATCAGTATTTATATAGGATTTATATGTATACATTGTTAGGGTCATGTGGATAATCAGTTCAGACTATGCCATAGAGATTCTTAGTGTGGAACAAAGAACAGAACATTTAAAATGAATGAAAAAGCCAAACATAACCATAATATTTAATCTTGTTTTCTGGAAGTGTTCAGTTAGCTGCAGGGTTAACAGACACGTGATTTTCTTTCATGTGGTAATATTGCACAAAAAACTCAAACCCCGCCTGTTCTGTAATGTATTTCCATAGGTAGTCTACTGCACTGACTGTGCCTTTAGGCAGCAAGCTCTTTGAGACAGATTCTTATTTGTACAGCACATTTTAGCTGTTGTACAAGGGTGTGTGCCTCCACTATATGATATGGCTGCCACATTTTGCAGATTAGGCAAATTGAGACACAGAGGTTAGAGCCAAAAGTTTCAAAGTTGGGTGCTTAAAATTGGAGACCTAAATAATGTGGCCTGATTTTCAGATGTGCTGAAAACAGATAGCTCCCACTGAGTTCAATGATGTTGCACAGGCTATCGGGATAAAATTTGATTGCTTTACTATTTATATTAAAGTACCTCTTTGTTTTTTGTGGTTGGATGGTTTTTTGGGGGGTGGGAGGTTAACAAAAAGAGATGGAGGCTGCCCATCCCAGATGGCTGAGGAAGATAATACACATTTCATGGAAAGACAAAACAAATGGGAGAGTAAGGAATCTGACAAAGCAGAGCATTAGGAAATATCATAGACTTAGGTGGCTGGAACATACACACTGTGCAGAACATGGGAGACATGCTAAGCAAGCATTGAATTGAATACCCCAGGGAGGAAAGAAAAGGCAGGAAGGTCAAGGAAGAACTAGCAGAAGACAGTGATAGAGGGTACTAAATATACTGGCATCACCTGAGAAGAAGTACCACAGCTAGCAAGTGACCATATTAAATGGAGAAACTGTTCTATCTGATGTGTCAGTGGCACAGGAGGAGCTGAGGTCTAAGGTAAGGATTACAGGAGCACCTAGAGACCTGAACTGAAAACAGGGCCCCATTGTACAAGATGCTGTATATAGAGTTAGCAAGAGAGAGTCCCTGAGCTAAGAAGTTTATAGTGTATATAGACCAAGATATTAAGAGCAAAACTACACAAGAACCTATCAGAATCTGGCTCCTACATATTTGTCTAACTAATACCTTGTGGCAGTGAGTTCCACATGTTCATTATATGTTGTATAAGAAGCTTTTTCCTTTACCAGTGTTAAATCTGTTGATTTTTATTCTACAGCATATACCCATTTTTTTATAGATATTAATTTTGTATAATAGGAAAGGGTAAACTGATTTACTATTCCTTAATTAATATATCTCAGTCATGTCACTTCTTGGAACCTCTTCTCATATAGGAGGTTTTTCATTCCTTTACCCATATGGTTGTCTCTCTCTGGACACTGTACATTGATATCATATGCTTTTGGGGATAGGATGACCAAACATGAACACTATTCCAGATGAGGGCATACCATCAATAATATACTATTTTTTAGCATTATTCTTTTTCCCTTTCTCAACACCTTGTTTGCTTCTTGTTGACAGTTGGACAGTGTACTGAAACAGACTGGGAGAATCATATCAAATGTCAGATATATATGATATACGATGTTGAGGCTATATAAGATGATGTTGCCATTTATTATTTACAGTATATTACGCTAGTGCCTAGATACCAACTGAGAATCAAGTCCTATTATGCTAGGAATGAGCAGAATAAGAAACATTCCCTGACACACCAAGCTTATAGTCTAAACAAATAGGGCAAAAAAAGAAAAAGAAAAAAGGTAGGGGACAGGCATATAAACACGTGAAGGGTGATGATTTGCAAGTGTTGTGTTCGTGCCACATTTGGGGGAGGGTGGAATGAAAAGGAAGAATGGAGCTGGAGGGTTTTGTTTTTAATTCTTTGGGTGAGTTTTTCCAGCTAGAATGAGCCAAATTCTCTTTATCTCTTTGCTTAGTTACATTTTAATCATTTGGAAATTTTTGCCTTTCCAGAGGAAGTTTTTACTCATATGATCTAAGGCTTTTAGATAAAAGTGGTAAGAGTACTGGCAGGACTTAAAAGTGCTAGAGCAGGAATGGTCGGATATTTGCTTCTAACAGATGGATCCTGTCCCACAGTGATAGGGGAAGGTCTTGTCATTTGCAAACATCTAGATGCAGTTTTTGAAGTATGGGAACCTAGTTGTCCATGGGTCTGATTGTGTTTCTGTATGGGTGCAACCTATTGTAACACCACAGAAGTGCTATAGGATAGAACTCCAGCACTGTTCTCATTAGCCTGTCTTCCCATGGCTTTGCTATTGGATTTATTTTTTTTCATTTAACTAGTTTTCAGGGAGTTCAATATGACTAGACACAAGAACCACAAATATAGGATTCTCAATTTTTTTTGACAGACTAGGATCAGAGCAAAACAAAAATGAAAGGACGTTATAGATTCTCAGAGTGTCTAGATCAGCTATTTCTGGCATAATGCCATTAATTATTATTATACATTCATATACAACACCATGAGATTAAAATATACGTTATCTCTGCCCCAACTGGATTAGGATCTAAATTAGATATAGAATGTGAAAATGGGAAAAGAATAAAAAAAATCAATGAAAAAAGATAAAGAACTTCTGAAATTACTTCTGATGATTAGTTTTCTGCTTTTAGTGCTTCTAGTAGATAACCTTATATTGAAAATAGCTGAGGTTGTATTGAACATAAAAGAGAAATGTAGGATGGAAATTACGAATAAGCATAACCAGACAGCAAACAAAGCTGAAAATACCAGGAAAAATTAGACATGTGTGGTTCATGACAATGAAGATTCTTGGCATTTCATAAACTTTAGAAAATCATATTAAAAAGGGAGGCAGTTCAGAGTTTGGGTCTACTGTGGGAAACTCATTTTGGACCATAGCCTGATTTAATTTCTGGAAATATGGGAGTGCATTTACATGGAAAAACAGGTAGGAGCATGGACTGTGGTGTAAGAGCTGAGCTCTATTCTTGACTGTGTGACCTCCTACAAATCATTGACGCTGTCCAGGGCGCCCGGGGTGACGCTGTCCACCACCTGCCCTTAGCGTGAGGGAGTCTTGTCTGTTACTGCTGTGGATTAGTTCTCTGAAACCATCAGTCTCTGGCAACACAAACACTGTCTTCCAGATCCCAGCAGACTTCACTCTCTGTACAGGATAGCAATAGGTACACATCAGCCTGCAAGTCCTCAAAGCAATTCCTATAATGTCCAGACCCTTATGCATTAGACACTTACAGAATCACCAGGTGTGCCGTCCCCAAAGGAACAGTACACACCAACTTGTAAGATTCAACTCAGGATCTCCACTTTAATACCACAGCACTGAGATATATTTAGAGTGAAAACAAGAATAAGTTTATTATCAAAGAACAGAGATTCAAGTGATAGTGAGTGAGAATATTGGAAACAAATGGTTACATATAAAAACAAAATCATCACACCTTGTAGAGACTAAACTTAACTAAAAGGTTAACAACCTATCTAAAGAAGCTTATCTCACCCAATGTGCTCTCCAAGTCTGATTGAGATCTCTCTTTCATGAAGAAAATGCACTGTTTACTTACTAGGTGAAGGATGACAGGGTATCTATTTTGTCCATCAAATACAGTAGAGCATACTTTGATGGGCATCTCAAGATACAGAGCCCACCAAACTTCTCTTGTTTGCCTCTTCCTGTCACTTTTCTCCTTTTCACATTTTTACAATCCTCCATTAACATTCAATTCAGATTGGTGATACCAGACCCATTGAAAACTATACTATACTTTATTTACATGTAAACAGCCAGCTAGACGAACATATCTTGACTGACAGGAAATCTGTTTTTCACATTTGCTGATGACTAGTCCCTAGACACAAACCTTATAATTTCAGTTTATATGCATAACTTCTTACACAACATCTGTGCACCTGTTTTACAGTGATACTGATGACCACTTTGACACCAGCAGATACTCTTTGGTGAATTAGAATGTATACACCAGACCCACGACATCTCTCTAACCCTGTTGCACCTCCTTGTCAGTCGATAGTCAGAGTTTCTTGTGGCACAGTCATTTAATCTCACTGTACCTAAGCTTCCCTACATTTTTACATATAGGGGATGATAATGTTTATTTCCCCACTTTTAAATGCTTCGAGATCCACAGCTGAGATGTGCTAAATAATGTTATTGTTATTTCATACCTTTCAAAGACAAACGGATAACAAAACATCTGATCCTAGTACCTGCCAAGAAAAGCCTGTACAAGCCCATCTTATCTGCAGAGATGACGTTTCCTAAAGGAGTTGTTATGAGATTACATAACTTCAGAAAAATACCATCTCTGAAACACAATATTGCTGGAAGTAATGCTGTAGCATTAGTCAATCATCATCAGCAGCAATGTCACTTTTAATAGTACCAGTTCTGTGGTAGCACTTGCTCTTGTGTTACAATTCAAAACAAAGGCAAGGGTAGAAAGGTGAGTAGTGCATGCGATACTAGTGATTCCAGTCCATGCAGTAAGAATAGTGCTATGTTTTCTGTCTATACAAGTTTGAATTTGACAGGAGGAATGGACTATTGACATAACAAAATTAAGCACTGAAACCTATTAGAGCTGCACTAAAAGAATTCAGAGCTTCCACGGGCAGGTTAGTTTATGAAACTTCAGAGGGGGGATAAGTTAAGTATATCTTGTTCAATTTGGCTATTTAAAATTGCTAACTCTTTCTAACATGTGTGACAAAGAGTCCTGTGGCACCTTAAAGACTAACTAAAATTTTTTAGAGCATAAGCTTTCGTGAGCTAGTACCCACTTCGTCGGATGCATGCAGTGGAAGTATCCAGGGGCAGGTATAAATAGGTAATCAAGAACCAGGTGGGAGATCACAAGGTTAGTCCAATGAGGCTGAACCAGCTTGTTATCTCTAATCAGGGAGGGAGAGGTGTTCCTCTAGCAGCTGAACTGGAGGTGTGAATAGCAAGAGAAGAGAAGCTGCTTTTGTAGATAGCTAGCCATTCAAAATCTCTATTCAGTCCCAAATTGATTGTGTCAAATTTGCAAATGAATTGCAGCTCTGCAGTCTCTCTTTGCAGTCTGGACTTGAAGTTTTTTTGCTGCAAAATGCTGACCTTTAAATCTTTTATGGTGTGTCCGATGAGGTTGAAGTGCTCTCCTACAGGTTTTTGAGTATTGCCATTCCTGATATCTGATTTGTGTCCATTTATCCTTTTTCGTAGGGACTGTCCAGTTTGGCCGATGTACATAGCAGAGGGACATTGCTGGCACATAATGGCGTATATTAGATTGGTAGATGTGCAGGTGAATGAACCAGTGATGGTGTGGCTGATCTGGTTTGGTCCTGTGATGGTGTTGCTGGTGTAGATGTGTGGGTAGAGTTCGCATCGAGGTTTATTGCATGGATTGATTCCTGAGTTAGAGTTATTATGGCGCGGTGTGCTGTTGCTGGTGAGAATATGCTTGAGGTTGGCAGGTTGTCTGTAGGCCAGGACTGGCCTGCCTTCCACGGCCTGTGAAAGTGAGGGATTGTTGTCCAGGATGGGTTGTAGATCACTGATGATGCATTGGAGAGGCTTTAAGTGAGGACTGTAGGTGATGGCCAGTGGTGGTCTGTTGTTTTCTTTCTTGGGCTTGTCTTGCAGCAGCAGGCTTCTGGGTACACGTCTGGCTCTGATGATCTGTGTCCTTATTTCCTTGTGCGGGTATTGTAGTTTTGAGAAAGCTTGGTGGAGATCTTGTAGGTGTTGGTCTCTGTCTGAGGGGTTGGAGCAAATA